>CALSFV010000320.1:310000-377439 GCA_943737045.1 Parapristionchus giblindavisi | reverse complement strand
CATCCTCTTGGCTCAGTTTCTCTGCTCTTATATCTCCCGTTTCAGTAGTATATCCGTTCCCAGTGTTGCTATCTACGTAGTTTCACTGACAAGGTCTCATATCCTCGTTCTGTACTCGATCTACCCTTTTCATTGATAGAGTGAGCGGATGTAATAGTAGGAGGTGTGTTCTGGGTGCATGGCGTGCAAGGGGATCGTGGTCGCAGTAGACAACTGATAGAGAGATTGAGAGAGAGAGGGAGTTGATTAATGAGGGAGTCAAGGGTGAGCATTACATCATCAATTGTAAGAGCATGTGAAGTTCAATTTCAAGCGTCCCTTAGATATTGAGTTTATATCGATCAAAAATACTACATCCGCATTTTGAGTACCGTTCTGATATTATTTGCCGATGAATCCGTCTTGGAAGATTATTTTGTTCTCTTTTGTTTTATTATAAGCAGTTTTACTGACATCTCTTTTCATTGTCTTAAAGTGTTAATCATTCGAACATTTCATTTATGGGATGAACTAAATGATTCATTTTTCGCACTAGTAATTTTTTCGATGATAGACAAACAGTATCCGCAAAGTACAAAAAACCGTAAACTTATCACGTGTATATGAATCATCATTATTTTATGTTGACGACTCCTAATTATGTTATTAACACTTGAAATAAACAATTCTAATGTAAACTATATATCTGTGTTGATTCCTCATCACTGTAAAACAATTAACTAATCGTCGTGTCATTCTCATTTTACTCTTCAACGTTTATCGCACAAAATCTTAAATAAATATTCATTTATATAATGTATTCTCTGTTGCAGGGTACGAGTGTGATGGCTGGAGAGGAGAATGATGATGAAGAGAGAAAACGTCCATCCCGTCTTCCCTCCATTCCAACTGTAAGAATAAACTTTCGTTTGAGCCCCATCTGCAAACATAGCAACTGCTTTGCTTTTGACCTTAAAGATCCAAATCGAGCCTTAATGCGAAGTTCAAACGATTCACATGATATGATAGTAAACGCAAGAAAAGACCAAAAATATTATTATAGCGTTTCAATATTTTTCTGTGTTTTCCGTAAACAAGGTAGCCCATTTCATTCACATTGAAGAAAGTAATTTCAAGAATCCATAAATAAACACCGTTTCCTCGTAAAAGAGTGCATGCTTCGGATGGGTTGATATGCCGATGTTATCGGAGGAAGCACCTATTTTACTTTATTCTGAGATAAAATAATTATAAGCATATACAATGTTCTCGGTTGATTCCATTGCGTCTCACGTTACGTGCAATGTAATATTTTACATAGACTGAACAAAATATTTCCGAAGAGCAGCTTTCCCAGACTATAATATATTATATTATGAGATTATTTCAAAATATAGACAGTAATTTTCTCATTTGTAGATAATACTAATGATTCATAAGTTCAAAAATCACAATTATATAAGATAAAACTCATTAAATATCATTGCAAAACGAGGGAAGATGATACAACTCTATCATACTATTGTCTCTCTTTCTTAAATAACGAGAACCACGAAAGGTGTTAAAGTGTGAAATTGTTCATAGCGCAGAGTGTGAACGATAGCGAAGATTGTAAATTACGTATTTGGAGGTGTCAAAATTCAGGTTTCTTTTTTTTTTGGTTCTGTTCTACTTTACTAATAGTCCCACGAAAGTTTACTTTATAGTTGTTTTCATCGATTTTCAGATCAATCCCATTCCATGTCTTATAAAAAGATGTACTCTGTAGGAGTAAAGATTGATTTATTGATTGATTGAACCCTAGTGATTCTGGCCGATTTGACGCTTCTATATATTTTTAATTTGCCTTCAATGGGACCAGTAAAGTAGAACTGATTTTTTCCGTTCAAACTTGAATGAAAAATCTCAAAAATGAAAACTCAAAAAAAATCTCAAAAATGAAAAGTCAAAAAAATTTCAAAAAAATCTCAAAAATGAAATCTCAAAAATGAAATCCCAAAAATCTCAAATTGAATTCAAATTGGAAATTTGAAATTTAAAACTCAAATTCAAATTTGAAATCTCAAAAAATGCTGAGAAAAAATCTCCTTACATGTTATCTACCTCCATACATAATGATGATTTGTCAGCAGATTACTGATGGCCTCTGATTCTTAATTCTCTGTTTACATTATGAACAGGCATTAAAGGAGAAAGCGCCTCATTAGACGATATTTTGACCACGCAAACAATTATATTTGACGACAACTAAAAATTATAGCTAATATGAAATAAAAAAGTGAAGTATGATGTTTTTCTCTTAAAAATTGGGCCTTGGGTTAGTTCGCGTCTTCAAATTCCTTATTCATTAGGGAAGATATATTAGATGTCCTAAAGCCTTGTTCAAGTCTCATCTATCCATTCATCTCGTACAATTTCACGTCAAAATGTGTGCTTATCTCGCAGACACCAATGGCTCTGCCTCCTTCTCCTCCTTATCTCTCGGGTAGAACGAAGAGGTGGAGGAGGAGCTGAAAGAAAGAATGGATGGAAAGATAAGGAATGATGAAGAATAGAGCTTAAATGAGAGAGGTGCGAATAGTGGAAGCTGCTCATAGTAGTCATTCTTCTCTTATAGTTATTTGAACTCGTACTACTTCTGTCTCCAGTTGTCTATGTAATCATTCCAACAGCATAGATACTCCTTCTGTCCATCTAACCTTAACTACCCCAAGTCATAGTTATCTCAACTCTTTCCTCTCTCTCCCTCTCCCTCTCTCTCCTCTCTACCACTCTCCCTCTCTCCCTCTCTCTCTAGCTTCCTTCTTCAGTGTCCACTCTCTTTCTCATTCCTCCCTCCAGACTCCTTCCTCCCCACATGCCCACTGAGTCTCCTCCCTCCCACTATATTTCGTTGCCTTTATATTCAATACTTCTTCTATTCTATGCTTCCTCCACCCTTTCAGAAGTACTACTCTCTCTGTACTCTTCTTATTAGAGTTATGAGCTAGGGTGGCATTAGTCATTCGGTGTCTATTCCCTAAAGTCATTCATTATCGATTGAGGCTACGCTAATGACGACTTCGTTCCAGGTAATCGTGAGTGAGCCGCCGAGTCCGGAGAAGAATATGGTCGAAGCGGAGAAGGAAAAAGGCAATGGTTGGTTCCTCTTACATTAATTCACTCATGGATGATCTCGTCCTTTTGAAAATTTCGAAATTTTCCTGACGAACTAGTGTTAACGGTCCGAAAACGAAATAGAAAGGGCTGCTTAATCAATTGGATTTCCTAGTTGAACCATGGATGCCTCTTTTTATGGTTCATTACACTTGTGTTGACACAGCTTCTTCTTCGAAACTAGAGCTATCCCCATAGTCTCTCTTGTAATTGATCGTCTTCTCATACATATCCCTATCTTTATATCTCTATCTGTCTCTTACTTTATCTCTCTATCTCTCTTTCCATGTTTCTGTATAGGTGTATCTCTTTCTCTGCTTCTTTTATTTGTTTATGTCTTTATTTATCCTAGAACATAAAGAACAAGTTAAATACGATTGAAATGGAAAAAAATGAAATGAAGGGAGCAATGGAAAATGTGAGTGTAGAAGGTGAAGATAGTCAAGGAGGTCTCCACAACATCAAGTGCCAAGATTACAGATCAGAGTCAAGGGGCAGATATCAACAGATAAAATACTAATTTTATCACATGACAATAATATTTCAGCTTTAATTGTATTGGTACTGAGATAGAGGAAAGGCTCGACAAAAATCGGGAAGATCTGCTAGAGAATGAGGAGCGAAGGTTTTCTCTTTTATTTGACTCGAGGAATACAGAAAGCACATGAGGATAAGTGACTAAATGAAGGCTTGAACACATAACGAAAATCATCTTAATGACAAATATGAAAATCTTACGAAGAGAAACGATGAAGACAGAACTCATGATGACATATAGATGCTCCGTCCACGTTATCTTTTACCTAACTTTCCCTCCATTAAAACCATGAGAAAGAGCTGGGTGATATTCGTATGAGCGTAATCGAAAGTGAACAGCGTCCAATAGAGCATGAATTCATCTTCACCTGTCCAAGTGAGAAGAAGAAGAGGAAATGATTGTATCCCTCTTTCCTTTCACACAAACAACGTTCGTTTGCAACAATGTCTATCTCCCCCTCACTTTCTCTTGCCATTCCTTGTCCCATTCACCTTTCATCCCTAGGTCAACTTGACACATACTCTGCAAATATTTCTTCCACTACTTTTCCTCATATTTCGTCACTGACTATTACTCATCATCCTTGAAGTAATAATGTAACTCTTAGAATGGCGGGGAAAAGTTATTTGCACACCTACTTACACGCTAATCTTTATCCTAATCCACATTGACGCCATGCTGTCATATCTGGATTCGTTCATAAATCAATAGTCTCCATTCATCATTCATTAGTAGCTCTTGCATTTTTAGAAGCAATATATTATTCCCGTATTCCAGACGATATAAATAGGAATGGATTGTCTTAGCATTCAGTATTTCATTATCCCGAACAATTAATAAATGATGCCGTGGTTGAATGTTCGATTCTCTCATATGCGTTACACACACGACTCTGTCGATTATTCTCTTATCAATTCGGCCAAAATTCGGAGAATGTAGGCTGTAAACCGACACTTTGTCCCTCGTCGTGCAAATGCTTATCACTTATCAGTTGATTGAGACGGTAGTCAGACGATTATAGAAAAGAGAGAGAAAGAGGGAATGAGAAATGGCGCGAACACGCGTGGGATGAACACAGGGACGAATGCTATTCTCACAAAACAATATGATCTATTGTGATTAAACAAGAATGATCACACATCAATAAATCAAATGGGATCGGAAAGAGTGACTAAGAACAGTTAAGAATAGATCTACCATAAATAAAGTAGGCGTTCGATAAAAAGAAAAGTGCACAGGAAGTCGGAAGAATGACGAAATAGGGTAAAGAACAGAGCAAACAAGGACCTGTGAGCACCTATGCATTGTCGAATCAAGGTCGATGTTCCAGACACATTTAATGGCTTTTCACTTCCCTCTCTTTACGTCCTTTCCTGTCCACTTTATCATTCTGTCCTTCCATGCATACAGTGTTCTTTGTTTTAAGAGAGGTTTTTTGGTCAAGTTCCTTCAATCTTGTGACAACTCAGAATATTCATTTTTTTACTTATTTATCGCTCTCACACCCACTATCTCTCAAAGTCTTTTCATTACGTAATCTCTATCTATCTTTCGCTACTTATCACTTCTATCATTGCCTTTAGTTAATTCTAATGAATCAGAAATGTCTATTCTTTAGTTTCTTCGAGATGTCAAAGTGTTCATGATTACAGGCAACGTCACTCCTCGATTCGATAACGACGGTGATTCGATTCCCGATTCCGTTGATCAATCACAGGTTTGTACTGAACTACTTATCATTATTGAACGTACTTCAACATTTTTTTACAAAATTTAGCAAATATTTAGCCTTTCGTCTGAGCTTCCTTAGTTTCGCTTAATTTTATTGGAACCTTGTTACTGGTGACTTTTCGTATAACTACTCTCGTTGAATGTCTTAAATTAAGTAAGAATATGCCACTATTTGGCTGTTGTCGTATAATATTCTTCATATGATTCGTGACGGCATTCGCTAATTGCCCACAACAACCAAATTATATTCTCGAGTCCCTTCAGTATGAGGAGACTGAAGGGACTCGAAAATAATAAATATAAGATACTGAAATCGGTACGATTGTCTCTGTTGATATAATTATTATAGATCATGGACCCGATTATGGATGCCTCTACCTACTCACTCAATATACTGAATGAACAAGGTTTGTTCCAATTCTCGACATGCATAGATTATGGTGAATCAAAGTTCTCATCAAAGTTCACGTTGTTCATAATTGATCGCTGAGTTGGAGATTGACCAAGTACTCTGTTCCTGGGAATTCGACCTCGTTCCACTTTAGCAAAGATCACTCCTTAGAAATAACACGATGCATTAATAGTTAACGACTATTTGGGCAGGGAGAACAACGGAAGTTGTCCTTACTCAGCTACTTTCCCTACCTTTCGTTGTTCTTTCTCTCATACTTCTTTCTCTAAATGCCACTAAGAGTGAAGATCGAAAGTCAACTAAGATTGAAAGTGTTAACGGAACGTTCTGTACAATTACAAGTTCAAAGCCTTGATTAGTTGCCTAGATATATTGGCATTTGATGAATGATAGAATACATTTTCAAGTCGATTAAATGATTTGCACCTGTCAATCACATTGATTAGTGCGTAGTAGCTGTAGTAACGAAGCAATTTTTTAATTGTGTTTAAAATTGAATAGAAAAAGAAGGTTTTACGGAGATGTTAATAAAGTCAATTTAGGCACAGGATTGGCTCAAGATGTTCTTCCCACTCCTCCAGATGGTGGCTATGGATGGGTCATCGTTCTCGCTGCATTCATGTCTAATCTTATCGTCGATGGAGTTTGTAACAGTTTCTCCGAGTTCAAAACCGCCTTTGGAGATCATTTCGGAGTGAGTCATGTTTATATCGACTTGTAATCGATTATCTTTGTATGAAAAGGGATGTGTTCTTCTTAATAAGAACCGAATTATGGAACTATTGATTTATTTATTGGACTTATTATTGAATATTACGATCGATAGATAAGTGACATTGACACTTTTAAATGACATGCTCGTATTAATTTATATTACATGTTTCTTTTTTTGTATTTATTGGCGCAGTCTCTCCATGGACGATACTCTTCTGGCCCCGGCTGTTATCTCTCTAGTTTTATCACTTTTTACGTACACACGCGACAATGTAGATTAGACTCGTAATCTATAGCGACAATATGACGATTATAACAGCTTTGATAGAAAACAAAGGGGCTTTAAGTACGAAAGGAGCCATCTCTGGCGTGTTAAGTACGCCACAAGATGTGTGAGAAGAGTGGTTAAGCACGAGTGGAGCCTAACGAAATCTTTTCTTTGTCTGAGAAATGATATTGATCACGGTGAAAAGGTGCAAAAGCATTAAAATTGTCTTGTACGCGGTGAGTACATGGGTAGAATGATGAACCTTTGGCCCCATTAATGTTTAGGGGAAAGTATTTCGAGTTCCGAATCGACTCGGAAGATAATTAGCAATGGATAATAAACAAGGCGAACTTCTCTCATCGTCAACTAATGTCATCTTCTGTTTCTTCTCTCTAAGGACAAAATGGGAATTCGTTGACGATGAACATGCAATTGGAAAGGAAGGGAATGAGGAAGATAAAATGAAATTGAAATGAGAGTTGCAGGAGTTTGTACTGATGCTCAGATTGAAAAGATTTGATAAAGAGAAGGGGAGCGGTTGAGGAATAGAACGAAACGACGAAAACGTCATTCAAATGGCTTTCAGTATTAGTGTACTCAAAGGGTCTTTCGTTCTTAAATTGATGGGTAGTGGCACTTTTATGTTCTACTTTCTCATAATGTAGATCGGGTGCAATGAATGAATGATAAGACGTCTACAAGTGGTAAAAGACAAAAAGAAAGATAATGGTGTGATATGAAAGTTCGCCAGATCATTCTCTATGCACTCTCTCACATGGTCCACAAATTCCTTCCCTCTATCGCTTCCTCACTGATCTCTCTGACATGACCTTTCCCTCTTTTATGATAGACATGCTCCCTTGAAGCATGCCGCATTCTTTGGGCGGGTAAGGTTCTGGGACCACGCAATGATATGGCGCCGATGCTCAATGATTCTCCATTAATGCACGTAAAAGAGCAATAATCACGTACAATTTAATGATGTCAGAATTCAGCCACATAAGAACACTATCACACGTGCTTGTCATTTTTTTCTAATTTCTATAGTCGACTTTCGAGCCATACTCTTCAACGGTCCCAAAAAGGGACATCCTACGTCCGCATTGACCATCAAATATTCATGTTTAAGGACAATGTTAACGTACCCTGTCGTCATTTTGTAGAGTATGTATTAATTGGGGTAATGGACACGAGCTCAAGAAACCATACTTTTCCACTTATAGTAAATTTCCAGTTGAAAAAAATGGGTAAACAATAGCAAGAGTATATATTATTTATGAACATAATCACAACATATTTTAGTCTTCGGAAACGACAACTGCTCTCATTGGTTCTATACTCATCGCTGTCTACCTTCTCGTTGGTCCAGTCGTTGGCGGTCTCGTCAACAAATATGGATCTAGAATTGTATGATTTATACTGAATTTACTGTACATCAATATAATAGTATAAGTGCATTTATCATGAATATACAATAATACTAAAGTAGCATGCGATTAATTATTATTATTATTATTATTATTATTATTATTATTATTATTATTATTATTATTATTATTATTATTATTATTATTATTATTATTATTATTATTATTATTATTATTATTATTATTATTATTATTATTATTATTAATATTATTATTATTATTATTATTATTATTATTATTATTAATATTATTATTATTAATATTATTATTATTTTTATTTCTAATAAGATAATTCAGGTTGTCGTCATCGGTGCGTGTATCTCTGGATGCGCTTTTATCCTCTCCAACTTCGCTCCAAATGTGTACATCTTCATGATGATCTATGGAGTCCTCGGTGGTATTGGATTCGGAATGATCTATCTGCCTGCTATCGTCTGTGTCGGATACTACTTCGAGAGCAAGCGGTATTGTCCAACAATCTATATTGTATTTGCCACTTCAGCCAAATCACGAAAAAATCTGACGTATACAGTAAGACATGGAAAACTCGTGTTTTTTTAACATAATAAAATATTTTCTATCTTTTACACAGGATGTATTATTAAATTAATTATTAAGTCATGATATGGGATTATTGTATTTATGAATCATCTTTTTTATTCAGTGCCGTAGCCACGGGAATCGCCGTAGCTGGATCAGGAGTGGGAACGATTATCATGCCGATTATGAGTGAATACCTTGTGTCAAGTAAGAGATTACTAAAAAAAATTATACTTAATTTAGAATATTTAATAGTATGTGTTCATTAAGATGATCTGGAGTGTGTTCGCTCAGAAATTTTTATCGAGATTATTGACTTACTTTCTTGCATATATATTAATTTACAGACATTGGATTCCAAGGAGCCATCTACGTCCTAGCAGGATTTATCTTTGTCTGTGCAATCTTCGGTTGTCTTTACAGGCCACTCGAGGCACCTGAGGTAACTTATTTATTCCAAAGTTAATACATCAACGTTATCGATTCATCATAATTGTGTGCAGGCACAACTTTTAAAAGCTTTTTTATCAAACAATTATTTTTTCAACAGATCTCCCTCGATGAACCTTCAAAGACCGACATCGAGATGCAACAGTTCAAGGAGAAACTTCATCGATTTGACGATGATGAGGAAGAGGTTCCAGAAGAGCAGACTGAAGGTACTCCACCGCCAACAAGAGCACAGAGCCACACCACGAGAACCAGCGAATGGATTGGTAAGTTTTATAACTTTATCAGAGCAATATTGAGGTTACACAGAAATGAACCGATTACATGGTCTCTCATTAAACTATTTAACGTTTTGGAATGCTAATTAAGGTTGAGAAATAATGGCGCACTAAAAAATAGTGGTAAACGGAAAATGGCGACTTTCCAGGGTCTAAAAAAGTACACTGGAAAACCGAAAATGGAAACTCGAAATTTGAATTCGCGGGCGCGAAAATGGTGCGGGAATTCAAATTCTGATTTTCTAACTGCGATTTTCTGCGGTTATAAAAATTAAATAAAGCCCAAAATTCATTTTTCGGCCTTTAGAAGCATTTTAAGGTAAATTCCTAGTTAACATCCTTCTTAAACCCGCAGAAAATCGCAGTTGGAAAGTCAGAATTTGAATTCCCGCACGTTTTTTCGCGCCCGCGAATTCAAATTTTAGAGTTTCCACGTGCCTTTTTTAGACCCTGGAAAGTCGCCATTTTCCGTTTTCCACTATTTTTTAGCGCGCCATTAGTCTTATCCACATTCGTTATGACGAAATTCTTAAATTTGAGTGAGAAAATGATTTCATTCAGCCACAAGCAACAAGGTATTAGCTGAGGATGCTGGTATTGATGATCATGTCATGTCTAAACTACGATCGGCCCTTTCTGGAATCGAGAACGGTGACACAGATGAAGTTGATGAAAATAGAACAGGTTTGTACATTACATAAATTACATATATTGATTGAAGAGGGCAGATTTCGATAATACAATCAGTATGCCCTGAATCACTTCAGATAACGAAAAACTCATCCTCTGCTTTTATATTCACAGATACAGACAAAATTCGCTAAAAATACAGTTGAAAGGTATCAAGCGTGAATACCCTACCCTACCCTATACCCTTGACTGTAATTATTTCCGCTGGATGCCTCACAGCGAAATATGACGAGAATTTTATATGGGTCTACGAGTGATTGTTCAATATCTATGTAATGATCACAATCCGTGATTAATGTGCCTTAAATATTGCTTAATTGTTAAATAATTATAGGCGATAACACGGGAAATGTTTCACCTACTCCTACTGCCGGTACCAAACTCTCACCTATTCACGAGCACGCTAGCTCCAAGCAAAGAAGCTCGACCGCATTCCATGTGAGAACCACTAGTAATTATATATCATAGTAAAAGTTTGGATCGTAAAAAACTTTGTGAACAGTAATGACAAACAAATACAGTTAGTATGTTTGGCTTATCATTTAATATTTTCAGAATCAAAATGTGCAGGCCACAAATCGTAGTCGGAAGTTAACCGTAACTTCAATCAATTCGGACATGATGTCAAACACTGATCTGAAGTCGCATGCGAGCAGTCGCAATAATCTAAACGGAGGACTTTCAAGAATATCAGCAAGGTAGCCTGAAAATTAAAAAAAAATTGTGTTTGAAAAGTTGTATTGCGCTTATGAATCATATAATATTTCTTATAAGTACGGCCGTACTAGAGTCATTCAGAGAGTCATCTAATAGGAAATCTCCCGATTACATTAGAAGTGCAATGATCAGTGCAAACTAATATTTTTCATGTTCAAATGAAAGAATAACTTATATAATCATTTTTAATTTAATTTAATTTAATTTTAGAAGCATCGCTCAGAGTATGTCGCGTCTCTCGGCAAAGGGAGCCACAAGCAGTTTGAGCATTGCTATGTCGGTTAGTTTTTACTTTGTAATATCAAAATAAATTTGAGTAATTAAGGGTGTGGATCCTCATGAGTTCAGCAAGCCAATGAACAGGAAGGATATCTTCTACGGTGGTTCCATTCGAAACCTCAAAGAGTTCAATGAGGAAGGAAGAAATATTCACGCATACAGGTTCACTTAATATTTTAATATTATAATAATATAATATAATATATAATAATATAAATAATATAATATTGTTAATATAATAATAAAATTCGAAATATATAAAGTTAATTATTTGAATTTGCAGAGAGAGCGTCCTGTCTATTCCTACCTCAGTCATCAGTCGTGCTGCCAGCAAGATGAGTGTGGTATGTATCATTTTAATTTGATAAACACTCAAGATCGGCTACATTTCAGGCTGGTGATCTGACCGATGTCGCAAACATTATTGGAGGTTCTAGAATGAGTAGATACACTGGAGGATTGGCACCGGAAGAGGAACTGGAGATGTACTATGATGATTCGTAAGACTTTAAAGGATTTTTGTTTCGTCTAATACGGGAGGACGATTCCTCGAAATTTATCGCACTTGGGGAGAAATCGGAACATAATTCCGAGATTGTATAATTGTGTAAGACTATTTACCGCTCTCATACGATTATTATATTCTAGGAAGTGCAAGTGGATCCCGCTCTCGATTCGTAATGCATTCGGAGAAATGATCGATCTGGAATTACTCAAAGTATCTTTCACTATCTGTTCCAAAGCAACAAAAATATAATTAAAGAACAGCAGGATCAAAACTTTTTGGATACATTCTCGCAACACCATAAAACATAGTGTATCATCCCAATAAAATATAATTAAAGGATCCCATCATGCTCCTTCTTTGCGTTTCCAATCTTCTCGGTATGATGGGTTTTTACATACCCTTCATGTACCTCAAGTCCCTTGCCCTCCAAGGAGGAGTTGATGCAAGTCTGGCAAGATATTTGGTACCGATTATCGGAGTGACCAACACCTTTGGTTTGTTTTTTTACTATGTTTATTGATGCTCGCTGGTCATATATGTATTCTAAATAGCTAGATGCAATTGCACATAAAGAACCTCTACGATATTAAGGCCGTATCTTCTTCGGTTGGATGGCTGATCGTGGTTATGTCTCTGCCCTTGCCATCAATAACTTCTCTCTCATCTCATGTGGAGTCCTCTCTTGTATCTGTCCATTCATGCCTGGATTCTACGGACTCGCCACGTACTCTGCCATCTTTGGATTCATAATCTGTCAGTGCACTAATTATGAATTATAATTAATAAAAAATTTATTTTTTTTAAACAGCGTATACTTCCAAAACTACATTACGTTTAATATTCTAAATCGATAAATGAATGATTCTTGCAGCCGCCTATATCTGTCTCACTTCCATCGTCCTCTCCGATCTACTTGGTCTTGAGAAATTGACAAACTCTTTCGGTCTGCTCGTAGTAGCCAGAGGAATCGCCTCACTTGTTGGAACCCCGTTCGCAGGTGAGAATTCAAATTGTGAATTTGACATTTCTGTGCAAATTTTCTTTTTCTCAGGCATGGTATACGATATCACCAAATCGTACGCTGCTTCATTCATCTTCGCTGGAACGATTATTGCCATCTCTGGTCTTATCTCATGTGCTATTCCATTCGTGCACAGATGGAGAAGAAGCCATGGAGACAACGAAGGTGAGATAATGAGCTGGCTCCACCCTTCTAATTTGCAGTTTGATATGAATGATAGATTCAACGTAATGATTGTAGGAGATCTCCTCGGAAAGGACGAGGACGCTATCTCGGGAAAGCTCTCCGTGCTTACTGAACGCAGTGAGGAGAATCTCACGGAGTATCAGAGAACAATTCAGGTGAGACATATAAAAGATCAAAGATCAACTATCAACGATCCTAGCAAAAGTCAGTGACTTATTTTAAATGGACGTTAAGTTTTGAAACACCATAGAAGATCACAAGATTTTTTTTCCAAAAATAATCATAAAGTAACTATTTTTTATTATATTATGAATCAATAAAAATAGGAAATCGATGAAATTCAGTCGCTTCGTCAACAACATCAACTTCTTCGTGAGATTGAAGAAGAAAAGAAGAGAATTGCAAATGAGAAGGATCGGTAAGTTAATATGTTAATTTACAATAAGCCCGTGAAAAAAAATGCTTCATGTATCATTGACAATTTAAACTATTTGGTCATGATCAATATCCATTCATCATTTTTTTTCAGACGTGATACAATTGGCGAGGCTGAAAACGAGAACGATGTCGAGGAGGAAACCGTCCACACGGCACTTCTTCACGAAAAGCCCACTGTAGAGAATTAATTGATCAATAGATTCAAAGATCAAAGATCAATTCTTCATTCAATCGAACGACTCGCTTTCCTATCATTTATGGGCATTGTCTGATTCTCCATATCCCATTTATTCCATTGTTTCTGACCCTGTCTACCTCCATTCACTCGCTATCCTCCTTCCTTCATTGTTTCCTGTTTAGTCTTTTGCATCATACGTATACCTTTCATCGCTCAGAGGGTAATTCACCAACGGGCTTCTAGTTCATTTTCTTCCTTCATCTATGATATTTCAGCCTTGTCTCATTCATATCTCAGTCTGTTTCATTCTACTTTCGTCTTCATTATTCGTCTCGCTATCATCTGTCATCATCTCTTGTTGTCTACGAAATTCGTGTCTCCATTACGTTCCAATTCCTCATTTTTTATCATTCAATTAATCCTTCGGTCATTTCCTCTGTTATTCTGAGCAAATCCAAAAAAATGTTGTTCCATTAATCAAAAACAAATTGGCCATTATGGCTTAACTTCTGCAATAGTTTGTCCGTACTCATTTCATTCCTTTACCTCTTAACTTCTCTACCAACAATAACACCGTGCAAGGGACTCGAACCCGTGTGCTTTTTTCATCCGCTACAGGTCTCCGGTTACTTCTTTTTTCATCGTTTTCCACTTTTTAAACGGTCCGATAGAATAACTTTTTGTCTATTTCTGCCCCATTCAGATTGCAAGCCCTTTGAGTTCAAAGCTACATTGCCTTGTCTTTGTTCCAAGTTCAATCCCGTGCAGGCTTCTTTGTTGTCACAGTCAATTATTATTCCATGACGTGATTTTTGGTACCAGTGCCCTTTTTCCCTTTCCATCTCTCCTAATGTTTCTCTTCCGAAGTCCATTTGTTCTTTTAAAAATTTTGAGGGCCACCGCCGATTCTGCGATCATTTTTAAACAATTTTCGCTCGCCAATTTTATCATATTGTAATCAAATTACTCTTACCGTCATCAGATTTTTCCATAGTTAAGCAACGAGCTATCTGATAAACTTGCTTAGTGCTTTTATCGTGCCTACTTATTCCTGAGGATTGATTTATGGTCAACGATCAGTCAGTAATCGACAAGTTGGGTATTTATAATACAAAAGACAAATAATTTGTCGGTTAAGTAACTGATAAACGGACGTTTATGAAAAAACATGCCAAGAAATCGCCAATGATACGTAGTTCAGAGATGTACTTTCCAATAATATGAAATGTATTTCGTTGATATGTTCAAGGAACAAGGAAATACAACGAAATTATTTTGAGGCTTACGAGGGTCTCAGCTCGCGGAAGCCAATCTGTTTAAAATTCTCCATGGGTGTAGCTTAACGTACAGTATCGGCCAAAAGTCATGGGACGCTTTTTCATTATTTTATAACTTTTGATCCTGGAAAGCAATCAAGCTCATCTTTTGAGTCAATGTACAGAATTTATCAAGGATTATTACCATGATGTGTTGGTGTAATTAACTTAGTTTTTTTTGCGTAGTGATGACGCGACCGAAGTACACTTTTTTGAAAATTCTCATTTCTTTAGTTAAAAGCCCTGTTCTTCGGGAACACTGTGAGAGTGGAGACCCCCACTAGAGATGTACAGCCAAACAATCCGGAATGGCTCCCACTCCAATTTCAAGCTGTGGCAGGGTTGCAACTTTGACCTCCAAACTTTATAACTCAGCTTCTGGATGTGATAACGACCCGTTCTAAGCGCCAAAATGATGCTAGTGGCGAGTGATGTTTATCCCCGGAATATGGTAGTCATAGCTGGTCATTAGCCCTCAGGGCATAAAAATCAATTTTTTCGGAAGGACGAATTTTGAGACCCTACCGTTCAGAAGTCAGGTCTTCTAAAATTATGGTTTCAGCGCATGCAGCTTTGCAATGTTTCATATATTTATTTCCCTTATTTTGGTTTGGATCCGATTCCTTTCAGACCCGTAGCAAAAGTTATGCTGAGGTCTACTCGATTGTAGCGAGTAAAGATCAAAATACAAAGATCAAAGATCGAAGTTCAGCAATAGTGTAAAAACTTTTGAGAACATTTCTAGTATGCATTGGTACTTTGAAACTAAGAGATTTCATCAATAGAAGCCCAGGGGCGAGAGCAGTAAGAGAGAAAGCGCAGGAGCGCGCACCGAGTAGACCTCAGCATAACGTTTGCTGCGGGTCTGAAAGGAATCGGAACTTAACCAAAATAAGGGAAATACATATATGATGCATTGCAAAGCTGCCTGCGAAGGAACCATAATTTTCGAAGACAAGCCCTCTGAACGGTAGGGTCTCAAAATTCTTTTCATGCCCTGAGGGCGAACGACGACTACCATAATCTGGGAGTAAACATCGCTTACCACTAGCATCATTTTGGCGCTTAGAACGGGTCGTTATCACATCCAGGAGCCGAGTTATAAATTTTGGAGGTCAAAGTTGCAACCCTGCCACAGCTTGAAATTGGAGTCGGAGCTATTCCGGATTGTTTGACTGTACAGCTCTAGTGGGGGTCTCCACTCTCACAGTGTTCCCGAAGAACAGGGCTTTTAACTAAAGAAATGGGAATTTTCAAAAAAAGTGTACTTCGGTAGCGTCATCACTACGCAAAAAATAACTAAGTTAATTACACAAACACATCATGGTAATAATCGTTGATAAATTCTGTACATTGACTCAAAAGATGAGCTTGATTGCTTTCCAGGATCAAAAGTTCTAAAATAATGAAAAAGCGTTCCATGACTTTTGGCCGATACTGTATTAAAAAAATAATATCTCAACTCAAAAAGCTGGCGTGGCAAAGCAAGACACAAAATCCATTCTACGTTTGCAGATTGGATTGATGGCAAAGGACTCTTTATCATTCCTATGAATAACGAGAACAAGTGGGATGGTTTTCGAGTTGGAATATTACGTTTATCAAAAAAATAAGTATAAATAAATCTGGTTTCCGCAAGCTGAGGTCGTTCACTTGTTAGTATAATCTTTTGATAAATTTCTTCCCTATGAGTCAGCTTTCTTTCTTTCTTTCTTTCTTTCTTTATTTCCATCATAACAAATGAACAATAGAACAGATATGTAATAAATATAGGTCGATGGAGGTCCGTCGCGTTATCAGCGAATCGGTTGAAGGCAGCAGGGAAATGGGGTGGGAAATGGGGAAATGATGTATGGGGTGGAATAATTATAAATGACGTAGAAGTGTGGGGGGGGGCAACAGGGGATCAATCTCAACAGAATTAATTAAAGATTTAAAACGAATAGGAGAAGATGTAACGATATCAGTGGGAAGACTATTCCAGATATGAATTACTCTTCTTGCACAGGTTGTCTTGGTACTGGGGATATTATATGGTATGGTTATACGGAATGGGTGATGTGAAAAGCGATGACTACGATAGAGAGGAATTTTAGAATACATAAAAGAATCATCAAATTCATAATTCCTATTAAGAGAATTGTATATAATAAAAAACAAATCAGCAATAGAACGTCGTTTCTCAAGGGTGGTAAGGTTTAAAGCATTGAGCCGTGAAAGGTAATCTACATATGGGATATTACAACGATAATACAAGCGTTTAGTGAAATCACGTTGTAGTGAGTCTATATCATTACATAAGTAAATGCTAGAGTTATTCCAAACCATTGAAGAAGTTTCAATAATAGGACGGATGAAAGATGTATAGGCACGTACATAAACAAGGGGTTCGCTAGAGCGAAAAGATTTAAAAAGAATATTGATCTTTGATCTGGATTTAGTAACTAACTTCTTGATATGATCATTAAAGGTGAGGTTGGGCGAGAATAGAACTCCTAGATCTTTAACAGAGGAAACAGCATTGAGAACACTATCATTAAGAATATATTGAGTACGTTGTTTGAGCTTCAATAAAGAATTGATGTCAATAATAATGCTAAATTGTTTTTAATACTTGTTCCATGTTCATGATAGACAAGATTGTGTCTGGTCTGCTCGAAATCAGAAAATGTTATTTGACTCTCAGAAATTCGTGCTTCCTTTTCTCATTTTCGTTAACTCTATATCTTCTTATTCCATTTACCACTTTTTTTCATTCGGTCTCTATATCTCTCATATCTTATTCTATCTCATCATTTGTCCCTATCTTCTTTATCTCCAATCTTTCTCCAATCTTTAAGTTCTCCTCAACGGAAACATGCTTCTTCTTGAAAAGAGACTCAATTTTCCGGAGGCTTAGTCGAGCCTTTCAACTGCCTTTCATCCGATTTACTTACTCTCTACAGGGAATGCTCGATATCTGTCTATCATCTCTATCTCCCCCTTCATCTCCTTCTCTCTCCTTCCCTCGAGGTTCTTGTTCTACCTCTTTCCCCAGAATATAAACAATTGGAAAATAGACCGTCCCCAAATATAGACTGTAGGATAGCAGGACGGTTAATCGATTCGATGACACGCGAACACTGAGACTATAATATGTGATACCCATCAATAATTTGTGTTTTGTTACGAATGAGATGACAAGAAAACTTTAAATTTAAAAAAATCAATAATTGAAAAAGGATAAAATCGCCAGAAATAAGCTCGAAAGAGTCAGTCACTGATACTGTAAAGTACGATTGGATTTGTTGTGGTATATGGAATGACTATTGTACATGAGGAGGCACGATGGCCGAAGTCATGTTTTCGCGCTCTTTCTATATCCATCTTCATTTTCGCTGACATCAAACAGATAAGCGTATCCGTGTACATTAATTTTACGGTCATCTTATTACATTGATTTCACAAATATATATTACCATATGTAGCGAAATGTATCGCGCGTTTACATGACGTGTAAAAGTTACTGATCAATTTTGAATGATTAATTATCACCTTTGCTCGTGTCATATGTACGTTATCTTTCCTTATCCAGGTGTGAATGCAAAAATGAATGTAGACAATCATGCAATATTTTGAACAGAAAAGAAGTACAATATGTGATGACGTCAACTCCGTCGTATACTTTAGTTGTATTCCAAAGTACAGAACATAATAAAGCGATTTTTTCATCATTGTTTACTCAATTTCCCCTCGCGGTTTCTATTTTCTAGGCTTATGAACCCAATAATAAGGGCAATATTCGGATAACCACCTGCGAGTTGTCTCGTACCTAGAATATGCATATTATGCTTTTTGTGTTCGTGTCAATGTTTTCGCAAAAAAAATTGTAGTTTGTGTCTTGATGTTTACAATATATCGATGAATACTCATCATTAGCGATTTACAAGTTTGTATAACTAATCACGAAAGAAATTTTCCATATATTTTATTGTAATGGTATGATTTTCATTCCGCGGCACCAATTCTGTATATCAGGTAATGTACCAAAATCGAAATGAGTAACTCAGACAATCTTACCTACGGCCCAGTCGTCCGCTGTAACGTCGAAAATACGATACAAAGAAAACAATATCATATGTACATTGTAAGAACGTGAAATGACTCATCTTCGTTGCATGGGATACGTATATTTAACTGTCTATTTTTTCAATGAATGATCCTTGATTGAAACGATCGTTTTACTCATATTGAATTCTAGCACAGCGATGATGCACAATATTCGTGAAGTAGAGTGGAGGAAAGCAGGTGAGATCACACCCTTTGCTATCCAATTAACTACTCTTTCCATATGGCATTATCTCTCTGCACAGGCTTGACACAATTCTCCTTTTCAGTCCATTTTTCCTCATGTCTGATTAAGCGAAGTGTCATGTTGTATTCTGCCGAGGTTTTGTTCAGAGGAAAAATCAAGAAAGGGAAGCAAAAACAGTAATTGCCAATATGAGAAGGCCTTGTGCATAGTCGTGCTCATTTGTTGCTTATGAATGCTGAGAAAGAAATGAAGCGATAGAAAGAGCAAGAGAGGGAGAGAGGGAGAGAGAGAGAGGAAGGGAGAGAGAGAGAGAGAGAGAGAGAGGGAGGGAGAGAGAGAGCAAGATAGATTGAGAGAGAGAGAGAGGGATAGAGGCATGTAATACAGTACTGTTCCCTTCTCCAAACCGCTTGTAATATTCTATTCCCAGTCTCTTCCCACTCATTTCATTTTGGTCAACCGCCCAGCTTTCGGTTGTTTACTTTAACTGAATCTGTTGTCTTTTTGCGGATTGATTAGCGTTCTATTCGTAGTTTCTTCAACAGTTAATCTTTATGATCTCCAATTTCCATCTCAATCGTCTTCGCTATTCAAAATCAAGCCATGGAAGATGGTGGTGACATTGAAGCATTTAACTATCTCTCACTTACTCGGTCACCCTCACACTTCCCCCGTTTGACCCTCTGACTCTTCTTCTTTTCTTGAAGAGACACATGGAGAGAGTGAGAGAGAGAAATGAAAATATTAGAAGGAGAGAGAGGGACAGAGAAATATAGGCAGAGAAATGCAGTGAGTCGCTCTATTTCAAGAATCTAATTAATTCGCTTGTTAGGAGAGTGGAGAAGTGAGTGAGAGAGGGATAAGACTCCGATAAACGATTGAGTAGAGAAGGATGAAGAAGGAGATACGGATGAAAAGGAAGATCTAGGTGGATGGGAATGATGAGGGAGAGGAGGAGAGAGAGAGGAGGAGGAGGAGGAAGAGGAGAGAGGAGGGAGAGGAGGAGGAGGAGAGAGAAAGAAGGAAGAGAGAGAGGAGGAGGAGATAGAGAGGAGGAGGAGGAGAGAGGAGTAGGAAGAGGAGAGAGAGAGGAGGAGGAGGAGGAGAGAGGAGTAGGAAGAGGAGAGAGAGAGGAGGAGGAGGAGGAGAGAGGAGTAGGAAGAGGAGAGAGAGAGGAGGAGGAGGAGGAGAGAGGAGTAGGAAGAGGAGAGAGAGAGGAGGAGGAGGAGGAGAGAGGAGTAGGAAGAGGAGAGAGAGAGGAGGAGGAGGAGGAGAGAGGAGTAGGAAGAGGAGAGAGAGAGGAGGAGGAGGAGGAGAGAGGAGTAGGAAGAGGAGAGAGAGAGGAGGAGGAGGAGGAGAGAGGAGTAGGAAGAGGAGAGAGAGAGGAGGAGGAGGAGGAGAGAGGAGTAGGAAGAGGAGAGAGAGAGGAGGAGGAGGAGGAGAGAGGAGTAGGAAGAGGAGAGAGAGAGGAGGAGGAGGAGGAGAGAGGAGTAGGAAGAGGAGAGAGAGAGGAGGAGGAGGAGGAGAGAGGAGTAGGAAGAGGAGAGAGAGAGGAGGAGGAGGAGGAGAGAGGAGTAGGAAGAGGAGAGAGAGAGGAGGAGGAGGAGGAGAGAGGAGTAGGAAGAGGAGAGAGAGAGGAGGAGGAGGAGGAGAGAGGAGTAGGAAGAGGAGAGAGAGAGGAGGAGGAGGAGGAGAGAGGAGTAGGAAGAGGAGAGAGAGAGGAGGAGGAGGAGGAGAGAGGAGTAGGAAGAGGAGAGAGAGAGGAGGAGGAGGAGGAGAGAGGAGTAGGAAGAGGAGAGAGAGAGGAGGAGGAGGAGGAGAGAGGAGTAGGAAGAGGAGAGAGAGAGGAGGAGGAGGAGGAGAGAGGAGTAGGAAGAGGAGAGAGAGAGGAGGAGGAGGAGGAGAGAGGAGTAGGAAGAGGAGAGAGAGAGGAGGAGGAGGAGGAGAGAGGAGTAGGAAGAGGAGAGAGAGAGGAGGAGGAGGAGGAGAGAGGAGTAGGAAGAGGAGAGAGAGAGGAGGAGGAGGAGGAGAGAGGAGTAGGAAGAGGAGAGAGAGAGGAGGAGGAGGAGGAGAGAGGAGTAGGAAGAGGAGAGAGAGAGGAGGAGGAGGAGGAGAGAGGAGTAGGAAGAGGAGAGAGAGAGGAGGAGGAGGAGGAGAGAGGAGTAGGAAGAGGAGAGAGAGAGGAGGAGGAGGAGGAGAGAGGAGTAGGAAGAGGAGAGAGAGAGGAGGAGGAGGAGGAGAGAGGAGTAGGAAGAGGAGAGAGAGAGGAGGAGGAGGAGGAGAGAGGAGTAGGAAGAGGAGAGAGAGAGGAGGAGGAGGAGGAGAGAGGAGTAGGAAGAGGAGAGAGAGAGGAGGAGGAGGAGGAGAGAGGAGTAGGAAGAGGAGAGAGAGAGGAGGAGGAGGAGGAGAGAGGAGTAGGAAGAGGAGAGAGAGAGGAGGAGGAGGAGGAGAGAGGAGTAGGAAGAGGAGAGAGAGAGGAGGAGGAGGAGGAGAGAGGAGTAGGAAGAGGAGAGAGAGAGGAGGAGGAGGAGGAGAGAGGAGTAGGAAGAGGAGAGAGAGAGGAGGAGGAGGAGGAGAGAGGAGTAGGAAGAGGAGAGAGAGAGGAGGAGGAGGAGGAGAGAGGAGTAGGAAGAGGAGAGAGAGAGGAGGAGGAGGAGGGAGATTGGTTGTCTTCTTCTCATTTGCTTCTCATTTCCTCATCATTCACCTGATTATAAGATTCGACGTGAGATTCTCTTCAGCTTCTTCGTCGTAATCCCTTCCTATATTAGTATATCTAATCTCTCCCACTTTATATCTCTACCATGGTTTATCCATTCTTGTTTATACTCACTCCAAAATCTATGATCTTTTAGATAACGCACATTATTATAGATATTCATAAATATTTCATAATACAAATAATTCCATTGACCATAAGCTATCTCTGATCTTGGAATTTTATTTTATTTGCGCAACTTTTTAAAAGATTGCCACTGATCATTTGTTTATCTCACGAAATGTCATTTACGATCATCTTGTCAAACTTCATGTAAATGTAGTGGGGCCTGATCAATAACTTTTTAGATCTCAAGGATTGCTTAAACTTCATAGTTTTTTTGGTGATTGAAACAACTGTTCCCTATTGTTTGTATATTATTGTGTACGTAGTGAGGGGATAATGTGAAAAAGGAGATGGAGAGACTCCCTCGGAGTAGCAGCGGCTCATTTCCTTGAATAACGAAGAAAGGCATTCATGGAATGCAATGAATGAAAGAATAAACGGAACATATTGAGGCATTCTGATACTTTTTGACAGTCTTTTCCTCACAATCAGAGCGGCAATAATAGTCTCTAAAGATTAGCTGATTATAAATATTCGGACTAATTTAATCAATTAATTTACAATTAGTAAGTAAATCAATGTACAGGAATGATATGCATGCACGTTTTTAAAATAATTGTAACAATAAAGCTATTAAGTAATAATGTGCTTCATGATGTTTCGGCCGCTACGTCAATACAATTATGCTTAAAATTAAATTTTTTTATTCTTCTGTGTATGTTGCTTTCGAATTCCTTGCTTGCTGTCTCGATGAACAATTCAAGTATTTAGTGACACATATCGAAAGCATAATTTATATTTTACATATTGTGTCCCTTAACTGATGGCTTTGAATTTTTATGAGAATATGATGCTCATATCCGCCGAACAAAAAGAGTTTCAGTGATGCAGTTCCTAATTCCAAAACAAGAGGCGGGGGAAGGTATTTATCAAAATAAGCCGCGTAAATAAAAGATTTTCTTCGTTTGATCTGCAAGACCGAATCAGTCGCACAATATGTGACAAATGAGAAAAATAGTCTCCAATTCATTATGATGATGTAATTTCTGTTAGGCGCTCGCAAAATATATTTGTCTCGACGTTCTTTCGTCTTAGATTTCAACTTGTTTTTACTTCCCCTTCGCATAACCTCTTCATTTCTCTCACTCTCTCACCGTGTTTCTCATTCACTCATCCTCTCTAATTTTGAGTCTATGTATCGTCTTCTTCTCCTACGTCTTCTTTCATATGCACTTATTCATCTTGTATGTCGAGGGTCAACACATATATATTGAGGGCCATCCCTCCTCCTCCCTCTATAGTCTTATCTATTCTCACCCATCTTCTACAAATATAGTATATCTCTCATGTGCGTCAGTACTTGCAGCGCCTACTTCAAATCGTTTTCACCATGTGGGAGATGTCTGCTCGACAGTAACCACATTTTGTACATGAGTGATCTTAAGGGTTCTTGGAATGGACAATCTAGAATGGGGGATAGTACCACAAAACTCGTTACTACGTCCTTTCATGCTGCAAGCGACTCTTCTAAAATCACAAGATGCAGAAGCAACGGGATAACCCTATATAACAATGGTCGGATAATTGGGTCGATGTCTCATGGTCTCTTTGCTATCCTCATTTCTCATTCGCTGTTTTGTGTTGCACTGCTTCCACTTCTGACCTCCATGCGAGCATCCAAATCAACGACAAAATACTCGTCATGCTTTTCGTCGGTTTCTCTCACTTGGTCAAGAGTATGAGCCCATCTCTCTCAATCCACGCTTCTACACAATCTACTCCATCTTCTCTATCTCCCATTGCCTCTATCGTCTCTCTAATCATTCATCCTCCATCATCACTTATGCCTCTTATCTCTATATCTGAGAACTCTCCCCTATCCCCTATCCTCCCCTCTCCTCTTCCTCTCAACAATTTGACTCGTCTCAACTCGGTTGATTCAGTGTCAGATTGAATATCTTCTTCTTCATCTCCTCTTCGTCCCTCAATTTCTAGTGATTGCGTTTAGTCGAAGAAAAAGTTGAAGAGACGAAGCAGAATAAGGGAGTAGAGAATAAGAGCATGAGAAGTGTCTCTCTTTTGATCCTCCGATGATATTTCATTCTTTTTCTCTACATTTTTCTTCTGCTTCTTCTCATCCCTGGAACAATTCATTTATCGCCTAAAGCAAAGTGTCAAAAATTTCATTTCCAATTCACCCATTAAGATTTGTTGCTTCGTCCAACCTACCTATTGCACTGTGCATTAGACTTTGAAAGTCATAAACCATTGTGTTTTCCAGGAGTTAGCCACTGATGTCCTGCGTGGTTCTGATCCTTTATCTTATTCAACTTCATATGTTATAATTTTCCTAATTATTGTTTGATCATGTTCTTCCTTGTAGTGAACGCATTCTTCTTCCTCGTATTCTTTCTCTTACATCACAATCAACATCCAATTATCTTCTTTTTCTTCAGTCATAATTCGATCTGTTCTAATGAACAATTCTTTCCCAGAAGTTATCACAGTTCATGCGTGACCATTTTTTCTTTCTTATATTATACTTATCAGGGCATCTAATCTACTACTTTTTATTCGCTGTTAATTCTTTAAACAATACATTTGGTTGTTGACTCTAGCATTCAAGAAAATTTTTTTACATATATTTAAAAAAAAGTTCTTCGTTGATTTATTTCCACGCACAAGCTTGTTGTCAGAGTTTCAATTTTTTTCGAGAATTCCTTTAAAGTCCCGCAAACTTTTTTGTGAACAAACTGTGAAGAAAGATGGCAAAAACAATTCTAACAATTCCATGAACGATTTCTTTTAGCTTACTGTGCATATTGATCACTAGAATCACGAATTAATCACTGCATGAAGTTCAGGCAAGGGCGCGCTTTTTGAAAATAGGATATTTCGCTAATGATTTGCGAACGAAACGGTTATCTTACCACTGCTCCAAAGGGGTCGGAAAGAGTACATCTTTTTTTTAAATATCTCTTGTCCTTTGAATATGCTTTTGTTAACGGATTGCATGAACATTCCCGCTTCTCCATCTATAATATCTTCATTTACGTATTTATTTTCTAAGTTGGTCATATCTCGTCCCCCATTAGTCCCTTCCTACAGAACCAACAAAACAATTATACTGTATCCATCCTATTCCAATATTTCCTCTTCTCTTTCGTTTTGTCCGTTCCACTTCATAACAAATGGTCTCAGCACTCAACTCAATTATTCCTTCTCTTTTCTTAATCTTTTTCCCCCTTCTTCAACTCTTGCTATTATTGGATGGATGCTCTTCTCTTCCACTTATCTTTCCTCTTCTTCATTCCCCATTCCAAATACTCATTCATGTCGTTATCACACAGAGTTCTCCTGCTTTTTTCCACTCCATTAACACTTTCCCAGTCAGAAGATGAGAAATATTCGTCCCTTCTGCATTCACTTTGCTGGGCTGTTCTTGCTCGTTCACCCATCATCACTTCTGATCACTATCATTCGCGTTTTTAAATTTTCTAAATAGAATATTTTTTGTTTACATATGATCTATGTATTTTGCTTTGTTGCTTATATTCAAATAATGTTATTTGCACACGTGAACAAGAGCAATCGATCAATCAATCCATTCATTATCCTCGTTTATCTAGTCGCGTAGGATGGTTGTATTGATAAGAACATAAACTTGATCTATCTGAACCGATCCCAAATTGAAACAGAAATGAAGTGAAACCTTGCTTTAGCAAATGAAATATCTTACGTGCAATCTTCAGTGGGAATCACTATTATGGACCCTTCTAATCAAGTCTAATATTCGTTTATTTTAGGAAAGAGTAACTTAAAGTCAAAATGATTTCGTGTATTTATTGCGCTTTAATCTACAACTAATGCTTTAAATTTACTTAATGTTTCTCATGTTTTCACTTTTTGCACTTGTTTCACAGAAAATTCATTTCTAATCTCGTTTTGGTGATAGCAAGTCTCCAATAAAACTCAAGCTTCTCTCACTTGACCTATGCACTAAACCAGATACAGACCATATCCTTAAAGGTGAATGCCCATGATACTGTAATCAAAAAAAATCGGCTAAATTTGGGCATCATCATGATTTCGACAATACCTCTTCGTCGTTGAGCTAGAGCTTCAAAATATTTGCGGTAATCTTAGAATTGAACTATGTCGGGACTTAAGTTTGTATATTGTCATCATGTAAACTCTTGAGGTTCCTACCTGTGAAGATGTGAGAAGAGTTAAATTTTTGACTGAGTTCAGAGGAATCGGCCATGTCAACCTATAATCCCAATTTTTCGTGGCGTTTTTAGCACATCCGAATGACATTGCAAAATGTTCGATTCACGTTTGCAGCGAGCAATTTTGTCGGCGCTTAAACTGTCGATTTCGAAAATATTTTCAACAAAAGGAAGGAATATAATTCAATTCTAAGATTCTGTATGACTCAAGTTTTTTTGGGCATCCATATCGATAAGAAAATAGTAGTGGATCTCAGGGGTCTAGAGCACGGGCATCCCCGAGGAGAAGGCTTCATAATCAAACAGCAATGGCAATTATGTATGCTAACAGTTTCTTACTTTTAAATGAAACTTAAATCAAATGAGAAAAATATATAGTGAATCTGCATTATCTTCGGTCGAAACGGTCAAGCTAAATGGTATTTATATCTTTGACATGTGAAGGAAAAACCGTCAATCTTATGGTTTCGATCGTCCTCTAACGGATCTTAACTTAGTCAGAATATAAAGCTCCCTTCCCTTCTCCCACCTCTTCATCACTCACTCTCCTTCTCTCCTTATCTTTTCATAGCTTCAGATAAATTTATGTTTTCCTTTGCCCATCTCTCCCTAATAATTCCGGTCCAAGAGCACACACATTACTATTGATTCCTTTATATTCTTTTTTTCATGTCTGAAAACGGTTGTAATATAATATTGTAAAGTGTAACGAGTTATTGATGCAAAAGATCAATGTCAGAGACATAAATTCGTGATGGTGTGAGAAGTGTAGGGAGTGAAAGGTTCAGATAATGCACTGTAAAGAAATCTTTGACGCTGATAATTTACTGCTGGCCTCAATTACAATCAATAGTATAATATTTGTAACGAGGATTATTACTTTTGTTTATTTCCACTTTGTGGAATTTAGAGTACACTCACAGAAAAATCCCTTATATGTAAGGGAATAATTCCCTGGCTAAGGACCCCATGGGAATTATTCCCTTACAGGTAAGGGAAATATTCCCCTGACCTGTAAGGGATAAATTCCCTTACAGGTAAGGGATATAAAATAGATTGAAACAATAAGAAAAATTGGCAAAGTTGATTTGCACCAGGTAGGAATCGAACCTACGAGGTTCGGTTATGTACACAATACTCTTGCCACTAAGCCATGTGGACATGTTTTAACTCTCGTAAAACTAGATGATAGATCTAGTCAGACTTGATCGTTCATATATGAATGAAAAATGGGAAATCCCTTACAGGTAAGGGAAATTTTTAAGGGAATTTTTCCCTAGTAAAAATTGCCTTACCGATAAGGGATTCTAAGTAGATAAGGGAATTATTCCCTAAGGGAAGCGCAGTTACGAAACTTCCCTAAGGGAATTTTCTGTGAGTGTATTATTGGGAGTTCCTTCAGGGTATTACTCATTGTAACATTGATACTTGAAATCCAACATGTTCGAATATTGTCCCATCCAAATCACATTGTTATTACTTCTCGCATCGTCTCATCTCACACAGCTTCAATTTATCATCCGTTTGATCACCGACTTTCTCGTTTTATCCATGTCATAAAATTACTGGATTGCTATTCTTGTGATTATTAATATTATAATCCATTCAGTGCTCTTAACAATCAGATGTGATAGAATCTCCGTAGTAAATGATGATCGTTCGAAGTCAACTATAAAACATATATATGGTGAGTTATATATCTTGAATATATTATCATCAATGGAAATATGCACGAAACGAGACAAAGAAGAAGTTATAAAAAAAAAGAAAAATTGAATGTCCTCACTGAATATTCTTAGTGCAAGCCATACTACTGATTCTTTAGGCATAAGTAATGATTATGGTTTGCTTCTAAGGTATAATATGCACATCATAAACCGCCGGAACAAGCCTTTGGTCAGACTGTTGCTTACTTATGCAGAACGGGGCCCTGCTAAATACTGCTAATAGGATCATGGCTTTATTTAAATATTGCTATACCCATGCGATTAAAAAGCATTTTCAACAAACGGAAATGTTACAAGAGAGGACGAATCTCCTGCTCTAGTCGCTCCCTAATTACGAAGGCAAAGGAGGAGGATAACTTCTACTACACACTTCGCCTCCTCTTTCATACTATTATAGTAGACGATTGAAGAAAGTTGACTAGATGTCGAATAGAAGACTTTTGGATCATGTTATTTATTTTATTTTTGTATCGAATAGTTTTCTGAAGCTCTGATTCCCTTATTGTCATCGATGGTGAGATCAATTATTTGAAAAATTGCAAATTGTGTCGCCGCGATTTAAAAAAAATAATTTCTTTCTAGTTTCGTTAACTGTTCATATGTTCATTGTATATGTTATGTATCATGAAATAGTAAATGCTGATATCATATTCAAAAATTAATTATATTATTCACTAAATATTTATGTATGTAAATGAGGGGGAAATTAATTGCCGTTTAATCCCAAAACTCGAAAATGGGCGGGTAAATTATTGGAGTGAATGAAGAGGAAAGTGGAAGCAGGAAACATTAGCGATGTCTACCACTCAATCCCGAGTCAGTCTCTTTCCCTTCTTCCTCTCCCTTCCAATAAAACCAAAAATATTGCTAATTGTATTGAACGTTTATTAGAGGAAGGGAAGAGTCCAATTATGAGTTTGAATTAATCACACCTCTTTCACCATTAACGTTACATGATCTCAAAATCGATAGCGTTCGATCAATATCAAGACCTTACACCTATTTGTTTTTGGCACTCTACACATCAGTCTAAAGTTCAATTCTCCTGTTAGACTCATTCGCACATCGCGTCTTGATCTAAATAATACGACGTTAAATAATCTGAAATCATTATAATTAGTCTCCCTCTTTAAGTTAATATGGAAGAGCATGTTAATTATCTAACCACAGATCAATCTTTGATGGATATTATGCTCATCTGTTTTATGTAAATGACTGTTCTTTCCTGAACGTTCTATTCCTGAAGAAGGTACATCTATCATGTCCCTTCTTCTCTCACTACATACTCCTGTGCCTTCTCCTACTCCTCATCGTGTCATTGAATCACACGCCTCTACGTCTACTATGGTCCTCTATCTCCCTCCTCTCTCTCTGTATCTATCTTCTCTATATCCCTGCGTCTCTCTACCCTTCTTTCTGTAATTCTCTCAGTGTCATTCCCTCTTTCTTATCGTCTTTCCCTCTCTCTCGATCCTGTTTCGTATCCCGCCTCTCTCTCTCTAGTCATATCCTCTTTCTTTTTCGCATCGTATTCTAAACGTCTCTCCAGACTCTTCACTGATATGCCGCATGGCGTGGCAAGTCTTTGTCTACATACAGGTTTGTATTTATTCTACTCTTTGGGTTGAACATGTCTGATACGACCCATGCCTTTAATTCATACAGTTATGATACTGATCTTTCTTTCCACTGAACTACAATTTTATAATTCCCTGTATCAGGAATTAATATCATTGGGTTTGAATACGTAGGCAACCTCGGTCGGTTTCGCCATTTTCCTTTAATAGTTGAGCATGGTGCCCAATGGTCTTTCTCTCATCAAGATAGTGGTCACTTCCACCATAAATGGTAAAGTGGATGGAAGTCTCTTGGAATGTCTCCAACTCTTCATCCTTCATGGACTGACACTTTCTCTTCCCTTTTCCGTCTTAGGACATCGACCTAATAGAGAGACGAAGGAGAGAAGACGTCATACCAATCATGTACAACCCTAAAAGGGGACGGCAATGAGAAACATTCATGTGCACGTCAAAAATAATGGAACGAGAAGAAGTGGGGCTTTAGTCCGAAATTAGAGATCATCTTAGTGTGTTTGTCTTGCAATATTTACCACGAATATAAAATGGAAACTTGGGAAAGATCTCTGACTTCTTCGTCTACAGAATGTCCTCAATTTTCAGTTTTGCAGTAGATTGTATCCATGTAATAATTTCCAAATATACTATAGATATAAATAAATATAACGTGCAGTGGTTGTTGATCGAACTTGAGCGAATTTCCACTGGAGCGTGCCAAAATTTGGGTACCATATATGGATTTTCGACCGAAAACGCTTCCCCGTATACATTGTACGCCAACGGTCGTGATTATCTGCCCGTGTCCGTGAAATTCATGAGATATACTCACCTAGAATCTCTTTCCCACCACCGTGCAATTCTCAATTCCAGATCTCGCATATCAAATGCAACGTGACCAAGAGATGTATATTGTCTCTTCTAGTGTTTCTCATGAACTATTCACTACTCCATCAACACACACACCCATATACCTACCTCCTCATCTATCCTCTCTCACCTACACCTGTATGGTGCCATTCAATGTTTTCATCTTTCTATACCCTCCCTCTCTCTATCCCTCCCACTCTTACCCTCCTCTCCCCTCCCTCCATCCATGCCTTCCCCCATCTCCTAGTCCATCCTTGTCAACAGTATCTGGACAGATTCCTCACTTTTTCTTTCTTTTTCATTTCTTCTTCTCTAAGTCTTCTATCCGTCTCTTCAGCTTCACTTGTCCCCTAATCGAGTTAGACTGATTTACTCAAATAACGACCGTATAATATTAGGAATGAGATTAAGTTATTAATTGAAGTCCTTCATCCCAAATCTTTAGCGGATATGTGTGCAGGCATATTCAACGAAAAAAGTGTACTTGACAACGTGCGATTTTTGGTTTGGTATCCCTGGGGGTAAATAGCCATTTCCTGTAGTTTGTCGAGAACGTTAACGGAAATGACACGTATCCATTGCAGGCCGCACTGGGAGGAACACTCTGGACTGCGGGGAACAACGAGTTGAGGACGTAAGTCTTATGATGATTTTCAACTTTATTGGGTATGAACAGCCGTAGAACGAGGGAATCCATGGTTCATATGTAGAAATAACTATGAAAAGACACAGTTTTAATGAAAAAGAATGCAATAGTTTATTGAAAAGTGGAACGTTTAGTAATTACTCAATTGTAAAAAAAAGAATATAAACAATGTCATCTCAGGACGGCGACAACAGAGGAATTAACCACGACGACCCCTGCTGTGTATGATGTCGTCGACACTCTTCTATCTCCTCATAAACTCTGTCTAGGACTACATGATGTCTTCATTGCACTACTTCTGGTAATTAATACTTTAGTTCCTCGCAATCTATTTTATGCAGTAACTCGAAACCTGGTGCAGAATCATCTTAATAGCAATATTTTTTGTTTGAAAATCTACTGAGCTGTCTCGTAGGGAATGAGAGATAATGTCAGGTTAGGGCGATGATATCTATTTTATTGTTAGATGAAACGGTACGTATATTTTTGTAATCCTTATTCTGATGTCGTCTCGATATCGTTTGTGATTCCATTCATTCGTGAATGAAAATGCTCTCACGACAACACAGTTTTCTTCCTCACTGTTTTCTTCTTGCTTAGCCTCCTTTAGTCGTCTTTCTTCTAGCCTTTTTGTAATTCAACACCTGATGTGTTTCGCACTACATCTTCGTCTGCCACATGCCTTAGGGGGGAGAAAAGCCAAAGGAGCAAAGCAATTCGCATTTATAATACAGTGAAAGGTGAACTTGAACAGACAAAAACATCCGGTCGAACACTTTTTTTCTTCTTCTTTTCTTCTTTATCAAACTTATTTACCCCCATAGGTCTTTGTCTATCTATCATATGTTTTAGTGTCTGAAACAGACAAGGATATGACTAAAAAACTTGAACTGATAGTCAAAAGAGACGGGCGAGGAGAGGAAGAAGGAGAAGTGGGAATTACATTATACTCTATTCTTACTCCATGAATCCCCGATTCGGACATACCGTCCAATTTCCGTTAGTGTCAAGGGAAGAGTAAATATGATAGAGGGGCGTTGAAGGGCATAGAAGAGAAACAGAATGTGAATGGAGTGCGGAGGATGAAGGGGTGAAGGATGAGAGAGGAGAGAGGTGAGGACTCACTGAGGAGGTAGGCGAAGTCTAGGAAAGATAGTGGAGATGTGAGAGAGGTAGGGGTGGAGAGGGGAGTAGTAGAGAGGGGAGGAGGGGAGGGGGGAAAGGGAGGTATGAGAGGTGAAGGAGGGGAGTACTGACACGAGGAGTGAGTAGATAATAGCAACGATTCGCAAGTGTCGAAGTGTGTAAATATGTACAAGACTGAACGATAAATGGCAAGCGAAAAAAGAAACGAGGAAAAGATATTTGAATGAAAGAAGGGCTCTAAGGGTGATCATTGAGTAAATACCGAAACGCAAATAATCATTTATTAAATACCGGTTTCGAAGGAACACCAGTTAGTACTGTATAACAACAATAACAATCTCAATGGTTGATTATTCAAGCTCCTTAAAAAGACTACTAGTCGATGATTCTTTATCGCTTGAGTGACCGTTTTCATATTGATCTACTGTTCAGGTACTTCTCATTCTCATGACGATCTTCGGTAATGTCCTCGTTGTTCTTTCTGTCTTCATGTACAAACGAATGAGGACATTCACGAATATTCTACTGACGTCGTTAGCCACTGCAGGTCTGTTTTTTTTCTGTCATTGATCGCGATAACCAAAATAAGCTTAATTTTTTTTTCCCTCGCTCATACTTTGATCATCCTTCAATGATCTGTTCACTTTCTAAACCATTTTCTTGACCCTTCTATTTGTGTTTAGAGCCTGTTCATATGATCATTATTACTGATGTCTTTTGTGAACAGATTCTGCTAATGCAAAATTCCCACCGAGTACATTACGTCCTTCCTCTCATTTCATCTCATTCATTGTGTGAACTTTGGTCTGATTCATCTCTTATAATCTCTTTCTTCTTTATATTGTGCACGACGACGCTCTCATAAGCTTGCTAAAGTGCCCTTGTGTGTGTGTGTTGCTTCTACTCTTCTAGTCTATGAATATGTCCCCTACTTAGTCGTCCTTCCTCGTCTTCTCTCTCCATTCACATCCATTAAGTATAAGGGGACTTCTTTACTCTATCAATCTCTCTTTTGCCATCTTTACCGTATTCGTCTTATTCTTCTCTTCCTAATCGCTGTAAACAACAATGTAAAGTTATCTATAGGTAAGAGCCCTAATAGGCGACTGTCAAACAGATCAAAAGACTTTTGGATTTGGATAGGGAATGCATGACTATATATCAAAGAAGGAAGTGAAGTCCATGAGTATCAGATAAATCTAGATAAGAAGACCCACAACTGATATTCATTGCTAAGGAGAGCGCTAATAAAAGCTATAAGGGATTAAACAAGTGAAAGATGAGATAGAAAAGTGGAAGAGAAGTATTAAGAAGAGTGAGATGAATTAAGATGGAGTACATTAGTGGAGATAATCTATGCATGGATGTACGTGTATGAGATGCCCATTTATACACGAGAAAATGGGCACAAATGTTTATTCAGAAACTATAACTCAAAGACCAAAAAATTGGCTTTTATTTTTCGGTAAATTGGCTTTTATTTTTCAATATGGTCTGGTTTGATCAAACCAGATAAGAATGATCATTCCAAGCAAGGGGAGGGATCAAGTCTGCCTGCTTGAGATGGAAAATAGAGTCTGTTTTCACTGCTGGTCATGATTCCGTCTTCAAAAGTTATGTCCAGGCTAGGATTGAACTCACAACCTTCTAAATGTTGAACGATCATCTTTTACAAAAATCGCGAGAATATTAATATTTATTTTATCAAAGCCCAGGGCGATTGGGCAACTTTTGAAAACGGATTTGTAATCAGCATCGAAATTATGTTGAACATTTTTTATCATTTGAGAATGAACATAATGAATTGGCCACTTACAGATCTTCTGGTGGGATTGGTTGTGATGCCTCTATCGTTACTCGACCTTCTTCATTCACACAATTGGCCATTCGGTAAGTAACAATATGACAGTTAAAGTTATTGAGCGTAGAAAAATCACTTGTTTTATTTGTAGAAGAGATTATTTCTTGTTTTGCATGGTTCAGAAACTATTCCGATCTCTTTTATATATCATGTAGCGCGCGGCGAAGGTCAGTCGGGTTAGCGAGAGGCAGCGGAGAGACAATCGAGAGGCGGGGCGAGATCTATCCTTTGAGCGACTTCCGTTCTTTAGAGCATAGTGTCATTTTCTTATGCAAGTACATTTTATACGCACAATATACACTTAATTGTTATATGTGTATAACTTTTACTGGGGTCACCAGAGCTGAAGTTTCTGAAGTGAAGTTATGAGTTCTGAGATCACTTCTGAGAATTATTCTGAGATTTCCTTGTTCCTTGTATGACTCACCTTCAATAATATTTTTCCTCATGATCAACATTCAACTCTTACATGTCTTCGTCTTTCCCTCAACGATTGCTTCTCCTCTTTCCTACTCAGAATTACTAATACGAGTAGAAGAAGACTCTCCTTTCCTTCTCTCTCTCTCTTACCTCTCCCGAAATCATTTTCATAGTGTACCCTTCCTTCGTTAAATTGAAGAAGGGACGCGTCTTATTTATGATATAACAGTACCGATTTATACGGTTTTGTACACATTTAGTCGGAGGGAACGGAAAATTTAGCAAGATTTTTGTAGAAAAAGGACTGAAGATAATGAAAAGTGGAAATAATTAAATGATTCAGGTCGATTGCTGTGTTCAATATGGGCAACAACAGATGTTCTTTTATGCACTGCAAGCATCCTCAATCTGTGTGTGATCTCTCTCGATCGATACTTTGCCATCACATCACCATTGAAATATCCGAGGACGAGGTAAAGACGAAACGAATCTGATGCACGAGACATTCATGTCACTATTAATTCATTTTGTCCATTTCTTATTTATGATCCTGAACTTATATGGAATCATCTTTAGTCCTATCTTTTCAATATGTCTTACACAATTATGAAAAAAAGACTAATAGTTTGTAGCGGATGTCATAGGAATATAGGAATTAAAAATATAGGAATTCTACGCATCATGAAACTTTTTTTCTTAAAACTATTCACCAACATCGAATATTATTTTGCGCCGTTTCGAACCTTGTGAATTTTTCAGTGGTCTACTGAAAAACAAACTGTATAAAACATGATGTCTGGGTGTCTATACCATGATTTCGTGATGGAGAGAGTGAGAGAAGATAGAAGAAGATGGACCCTATCTGTCTTCGTTTCTCGATACTCGTCTCGCCTAAACTCAATTACACGTCCAATCAACAGTACATTCACCGCGCTGTCGACCAAAATAAATTACTCTTCCCCTTTCTCTTTTTTTCCGCTCCACTTTCGCTGTTTTGACAGAATACCGACGGACCCAATCAAATTGTGTTCAAAACACGCGCATTTCAGGAGAGAAAAAGCACAAATATGCACAGGAATGGTGCAATCATGACAGTATTTGATTAAAATATGAATAGAAATCGAACAAGTACACCTCAGTTTTATCAAATCGGCACTACTTCTTTGTTTTGTTTTCGACGTCACTCATCACTGAAAGGACGCATAAACTGTATTGTATTGACCGATTCGTGGTTTCCTCTTTATCCCAATCTCCATCTCTCCACTTTCCATCTATTCTCTAATGTACCTTTTCTGCGTAAATAAGTGAGCTTCCTTATTTTTACTCAGAAAAACGTCCCAAAGAGAAAAAAAGAGCGATCTAGGGGAATGGTGAAAGCACAATTTGTGCATGCTTGGATACTCAAACACGGGGATTAAATAAAGGGACGACGGCCTTTGATGTCCTGAATAAATATAGTTATCGTTTAGTATGCCAGAGTATATTAACAATGTATATATAGATAATGATAAAATACAAGAACAGCGAAACCAATGCAATAGTTAAGTAGATTGATTGGTGTATTTATTTATATTGATTGCTTTGACTTAAGGCGAAGAATATTTTACTATTAATTTTCAGAACTATTTTTATTAAAAAATTGGATTGTAGGAGTCGAAAGATGGCAGCCGGTCTGTTATCTGCGGTGTGGATGCTTTCGTTGGTAGTGTGCTCTCCACCGTGGTTCGTTCCTTCGTGGAATCTCTTCACTCATGATGGTGAAATATTTTTGCATTTTTCATAATCTTTACAAATGATTAAAATACGTTGCGCTGAGTGAAGACATGTAAAAGCCTGCTTGTAAAAAATTGGAACTTTCATATTTCGCTTGCGGAGTAAAATTATGCATCATAGTAATGCTCTTTTTTTTAGGAAATCATAAGAAGGTCGTGAATGGAACAATTATCGATACGTTTGCTTGTGCCTATTCCACCTCGCAGACTTATCGGATCTATTCAGCTAGTGGGAGCTTCTACATTCCATTACTGGTGCGTTCACTGACTGAAAATATTCGGTTACAAGCTGACCAACAAATTAATATTATCTTTATTAAGGTGATGCTGTCAGTGTACTTCAAGATCTTTCGAGTCGCATCGGAAAGAGAGGCACTGATGAGACAATCAGTGGGAACCTGTCGACTATCGAATAGGATCGTCAAGACGCAGGCGAAGAACAACCGAAGAAATCCCAGGTTTGTCGATATAACCCAAACCTTGCCGAACTGATATTGCCTTTAGAATACCATTTAGGGGTTTGGTGACAACGTTTTTCACAACTTACTTTCGTGCACCGAGAAATCACTGGGTCAGAACCATTCTGAAACTTCCAATGATTTTTCGATCTACAATAATAATAGCAATATTCATTTCTACATTGTATACCAGCTTTGTGCAAATGAGAAATACTCTGGCTAGTAGTAAAAAGAAAATCATTGATTTTAGTTTTAATAGCTGTGTGTAATAATAAAATCGATCTAGGGATGAACAGATCAGAGCATTGACTGCTGCCATGAACGGATCTACCAATAGAGAGTAAGAACAATAAAAAAACGCAACTTGTTAAGTTATCTCACAGCCCTAGTTATCAGTGATTCGTTGACCAGAAAGACGATATATGCACTAACCGATGCTTCTTTTCCGTTCTCTTTGGGTTACCTAATAAGTTCTTTCAAATTTTACTGATATATCAAGATTTCTGTCTTCATTGCACACTTAAAGTCGACTTATCTCCTCGTTCTTTCCCTGCGTTGTCCCGTCCCATTCAGTCTCACTTAAAATGTTCCTATATTTGTTCAATGACGTGGTCCGATTTGGTCGATTCTCAGCAATATTTAGTTTCAACGACGATTTTTCGTCTGAAATGTCCTTGATGCATGCTTGGATGATTGTTTCTTATGTGATATTTACGCGGTTTTATTGAATTCTTGTGCAGGTGCGCGAGTGCTCCATTAGGACGGAATCGGATGATGCAAGACAACAACGGAACGGGAACGAGAGCAAACTATTCCGTCCGACCAATGACTAATGCGAACAATCGGTAATTCATTAATTAAATTACTAATATGACTGAAACTAACAAGCAATCACATTTTCTGAAGACAATAACAAAATATCGCTTCTGTATTTGCTGTCGTACCTGTTGCTGGTGTATCAAATGAATAAATAAATATAAATAAATATCGAAAGGTGCGCTAACTACTGAGTAAAAATTGAATTAAGTTGTTGTAGACACGTGAACATCCGCCGATTGGACTCTCGATTGGACTCATCTGAAGCCGATGAATTGCCTGCTGGTGTTGACAGGTAAGACTACAATATCTTAAGTACGGAACATTATGCCTGACTGAGTACACAGTTTATTGAAAAAAATCAGAACAAACTAAATTGCAGTAATAGTGTTGGGTTCGATCTGATAGCGATATCATTATTGTCATATTTCGGAATAAAGGAATTTGTATCTATAAATCTTAAAAAATAAAAATAAATTTGAAAAAAAAAGAATAATTCCAGTTGTGATCACTCTCAAGGCGGAACCGGCAGCAATGGTGTGGCATCGCCCAAAACACGATCAGGAGACGTACCTGACAATAACTCAAATCATACTGATGATCGGTCATCGAAAGGAATGGAGAGAGAATGTCACTCATTAGCCGATCTGGCTGATCGATCTGTTAGTACTATTTATCGGTTCTTAAAGCGGCTACAGTTGAAAATATATACTGTGAAAAATATTAAGAGATACATCACTTATTTCTCCATTTCTCTTCAAGTCGTTGTTCTTTTTTTTTTCATTTTGAGGGAATAGATCGATAATGATCACATCGTTATCAGGTCCCATCGGTTACACGAAAGAACACCGAAGTGCGTCAGGACGACACAAACATCTCCAGTCCTTTAACAACTACTCGAAGGGCCCAAACACGATTGCAACCGCAAAATTTAATGGCTAAAGTACGTTATTTGAGTGCGCTGAAATTTTTTTAGCTTATAATTAGCGTTTGAAAAAACGCATGCGATGAAACTGATTCTTTTTAATCTCGCTTCACATTGACTGAAAAAAATTAGTTCTTATATGGAGTAATCGTAAGATCCTATTACTTTTTTGTATAAAGTAATAATGATGAAAGTACTTCAGGCTCACGAGCATTACCAGATGTGCGGGCCGGGCAAGGCTGGGCGAGGTTCGAAAGAGAAAATGGTCTATTTGCGAGAACGAAAGGCCCTGAAGACGATCGGAATTGTTGTCTTAGGTGAGCACAAATGTAAACTTCGATTATCATGAGCGAAGAGGAAGTTTAGAGGGTGAAGGATTAAAGTTTATGACTGTTTAGTCAATTGGTTAAAATATAGATAAAATCTGAAAGGGCGTAAGAGCGTGATCGATTTTTTCATAAGAAAGAGAAAGTATTTATTGCCTTACATTTATGATGAAATTTTATTCATAATCAGGTTTCATCATTTGCTGGATGCCATTCTTTGTTCTGTATCTACTCGAAGTATTTATTGAACACGTTCGAACCAGCCTCACCTTCCAAGTGCTTGGCGAATTTTTCCTTTGGCTAGGATACAGTAATTCGGTAATCGATATTTATTTTGCTATTGATGAAATATCTGATAAGAGTGACTTAAATTTCACGTAGTAATTAATACTCGTAATGTTGCCCTAAGTATTTTGCCAACAAATTTTTTGAAAAAGTGTAGTTTAAAAACGTTTTATTTTGAATACTGCTCAGTTATTATAATTTATTATAAAAAGGAGTTATCAGCAAGATTTCATCATTCTAGGTTCTGAATCCTATCATCTACACAATGTACAATGGAGACTTTCGTCGTTGTTTCCGTGATCTTCTCTCTTTTGGTTGCATCCAACATCATCGACGAACCATGAGTGTGAAGAAGCTCCACCAACAGTCAACCATTTTCTAAACTCCGCCCATTTTCTAACCACGCCCATTTTCTAAACTCCGCCCCTTTACGAGGCCTTTCATATATCTTTCACAAGGTTCTCATACAAATTGATCGCACTAGAAATGAATTGATTCGCTCCTTTTGTATCTCTTACGGGAACTCCCTTCTCTTGTCCCGTAGCATCTATTATTTGTGCATTTTCTCCTTTGATCCATCTCCGATATTTCGCCGATATGACCACTCCAGTCTCTATATCCTAAATTTAGACACATCCAAGATAGTCCAGTGAACCACTCCTCTTACACTCTGCCCAATGTTTAGTCCTGTTACAATTAGATCGGAATTTTTATGTTTACCTAATAATGCAGAGCAATGCTACTTGTTCGCTATCTCTTGATTACTAATATTCCTATACGAGTAAGGCCTCCACCTAATCTAATAAAATTACAACTATGATGAAATCAGTCACAAACAAAGGCCTGCCATATCGTTATCGATCTCATTTTCATGCTAACCAAATGTAATATTTTCTCTCTTCCCAGAGGACCATTATTGATTGCCATGCAATAACTAATCTCCCACCCTTTTTTTCAGTTATTATGTCCCGTGAATCTCTCAGAGTCTTCAATTTGTCATAATTTACCGTATTTCCTATCTTAATTGCTATCATATTCAATTCGCGCAGTAAGAACAATATATCGTTAAATTTGTGTTACGTAAATATGAGGCCACTAAAATCGTGCCTCGGAAGAGCATACAGGACGTGATGCTGTATGTATGTTAGACCAGTATAACGATGCATTATTCTCTATCAATATAGTACATTTACATAAAACTGTCGCTACTCGATTTACCCAAAGCATAACTGTACCGTATACGAGTAATTATTTGTCTGATAAATAGTGATTTATTGAATTGTTTTGCATGATTTTATCTTGTTCAAAGATGATAAAAAACGAAGATACATAGATTTCGAATGTTGCTTTGTGACGTTGAGTTACAAGACGTATCATTCTAATCAATTGACTTTTTTTAAATGTGCTATATGTATAATTTCTAACATTTTAACCACTTAACCTTACCTCAAAATTATCTAAGTTTGATACCTTGACATGAATCTTCATGGAATAATGTTTCTAAAAAGTTAGGTAAAAAGTTCCACTTTCGCGTTATAAGTCCTTTTTATTATTATTATTTTCGGGCTTGACCTTTTTCGACCTTTTTGGACATTTTCGTGACTTTCTGGACCATTTAAGGACTTATTTTTGTGCCTCTGTGGCCACTTTTGAGCGTTTGTGGTTTTGTGGGTCTGTTTGTCTGTTATGCCTATTTTTGGACAAATCCAGTTCATGTTTCAGATGCCTGAAAAACGACTAAAAACGCGAATGTGGAACTCTTTACCTAACTTTTTAGAAACCATTTTCAATGGAGATTCACATCAAGGTATCAAACATAGATAATTAGGTGGTAAGGTTAAGTGGTTCCCTTGTAAGTATGAAGACTCATAACGGAATACAATCAATTCGTTCCTCTCCAATATAAGACACGAGTCGCTCCCTATTCGTTGATTGACCAATAGAAAGTAGTCCTCTATCTATGAACGATGACTAACGACATCAGTCGGAGAAAGTAGAGAAAGTAAGCATAAGGAGTAGGAGAAGGGAAGAGAAGGAGATGGAGATGGAGAGACTCGAACATCGTACATATGGCATATGTATGGAGGATCAAACAGCAAGAGAGGGGGGGGGAGTATTAGGAGAGGAAGAGAGACTGGGCTATCTCCTCTTCTTCTTCTCTCTCAATCATCATCTCCCTCTTTAGAGTGACCACTAATCGATGTCTCCGCGTGCCTTTCTCATCTTAATCTCTCTTGTATTTCTTTTCTCCTTCTCTAACTCTCTGAATCTCACTCATGTTCTTTCTTTCTTTTGCATATCCCTACTCTCCTCTACTCATTCTTCATCTCAGTCTCTCTCTGTCTCTCACTTCTTTCTCTATCTCTCTCTGTCTTCTTGCTAATTCTTTTTTCTCTAAACCTCCCTAACTACTTGTGTCTAATCGTCTCGTGTTCACCACAGGTTGTAAGTACATTCACTTTTAGTTCATCAATTGCACCCACAGGTGTGGTAATTATGAGAATATATATTTTTCGGCTTGTCCTGCCTTTCATTGTCAGAAATATTCGGAAAATATTGACAAGACCAGTGGTATGGTCACAATATTACGATGAATATGATACAAGAACCCAATGGTGGATCAACAATCGTAATATACATGTCTTTATGGTTTGTTCAAATACGCACATAAGCAAAGATTCAAATTCGCTAATAATTAAAAGGAGGAGGGCTAACGTTTCATCTTCTTTTTCTCCAATCTCTTCTCCGTCCTTGAATCGTGTTGTCTTCTCCCATGAAAAGACAGTGCATCTGTCCCCTTATATCACTTTCTCCCTCTCCCTCTCCCTCTCCCTCTCCCTCTCCCTCTCCCTCTCCCTCTCCCTCTCCCTCTCCCTCGCTTATTCACTCCCATGCTATTATCTTTCTTCTTTGTCAGTATCGACACCGCCTATGCAATCACTGCCCCTCAGTTGTGGTTTTCTCGTTTCCCTTTTGAACGCCGATTTCCCACTTCTAAACAGATCTAATTCTTCATGTTTACAAATACGTTTGCTTGATCAATAATGCATAATCTGATACCAGTTCATTGTTTAACTTGACTCACACATGGTTTGGATGAGAAGGTCCCACAATGATTGTTTATGACAGGACAGAATGAAGTGGTCGATTCGTTTATTGGGCATATGCTCCGATTGTTAACTAACCAACGTTATGGTAGTTAGGGTGATAACTAGTGAGATGGAAAGATAGATTTGAGAGAGCCAGAGGGGAAGGATATAGCTAGTGGGGAGGCAAGTCCCGGGAATCTCAGCCACCATGAGAGAAACTTTCCTAATTCACCAGAATGGTCTCTTTACGATTACAATATTTTTAGTGGGCTGTGGGAGTTGATAAGAAGTGCATAACTTTATGAGTGGTAGTTCCTTATCTGTCCGCGCAAAATATTTTCTGCGGTCAGTGCCCGTCTTTTTTGTTTCGTGTTCTCCTGATAGCCACTTTTTTTCTAATAAGCAGTCCAATACGCCTGTTATTATTCATTCAAATTCCATTTATTCATGAGTGAGTCTATATCCTTCTCCTTTTACGTCAGCAGAAGTATCCTCGTCTCTCCTTTGATCCTTGCATGAATAGAAGTGAAGAAGTCTATATTTCGTAGACATTGTCCAGACAAACAAATGCTTAAAGAAGGTTCACTAATTCTAAATTCTTCCCTTAACTTTGTTTGCGATACTTAAAGTTCTTAGTATGAAATTAGTTTACGTATTCTCACAAATCATTAATATGTGTAGTTTGTTCTGAGATATTGTTGCTCAGATTCTCTCCCACCTCGCGAGATCCCATTACAATATGTTTGTTCAGTCGTATTACTTAATACTCCATATCTCAAATTGGTTCACTAAAATGAAGAAATATTGCCGAAAGAGTTCCTCTTTTTATTTATCACACACCGTATATCATTTATCGTTTATGAGTCAATTGGTATAGTGTACATATTGACTAAGAAAGAGTAGTGAATAATAAGGGCCAAAGATCGAATGTGTCATATTTCGTCTTCTTCTCGTCTTCGCCCGCAAGGGAACATTCCGAGAAGAGTATTTGTCTAATATATTTGCCATTCGCCTTTAGGGTACGATATGCTACGCTAATATTGTATTCCCACTACTCAATCGGTGAATCTTTCTCGCCATCCCCATCCTCTGTCCCTCCTTCTCATGGATCAACTTCTTCTTCTGATCTACCATCAACTTTTCAAATTCCATTATGGTTTTTATGGTTGAATTCTAATCTATTAACTGTTTGCCTGCTACATGGCTAATTTGTTGTCAGTGCTTTCCCCCAATTTCGTTTCCACTCGAACTAGAGACGTTCCCTCTCTGCTTTCGTATTTCTTCATTCGTTTTTAGCTTCCAATACGAAATGATTCAGACATTGCACAGCAAAATGATCCATTTTTAGTTTACATATACATTATGTGGTGGAGATGGTAGTGATCTCAGCTCATTTCATTTATAATTGATCCGGTGTTGAATTGTTTAGTAATAAGCCAAAGTTGAAATGTATCCGTATACTATTACTCTAAGCTCATTCATCTCATAGTTTCAGTCGATCCTTTCTCAATCATTCCATACATCAACACCCCCCCTCCTATCCTTCCACATACAGTATCATCATTCTCATCCTTCTTCTTCGTCACTAAACCGTTTCTGCTCATCCTCCGCCACCTTTTTTATGGATTCTCTCACTGGTTTCGTGATACACCACATTCCTTGTTTGTTTGACGGATCCTTACTCTCTTTTCAAAGTGTCCAGTCGTTTCCCCATCTCTCCATCTCTGAATCTCTCTCATTCTTCCCTCTCTCGTCCACCCTATCTACTTACTTTTGTTCGCGTATCAAGTCAATTCGTGATCTCTTTACATTCTTCTCCTTCTTTTTCTCGTTCCTTTAGTCGTTTTCTTCTCGTTATCCTCATTATTCTCGTGCATCTCATTTTCTTTTACGATTAAGTTCCTTTGTATACTGTATTAATGGACTTTACAAGAAAAAGTTCTAATATACAGTACACAAGGAAAACGGACACTGCACTTATTTAACCACTAACCTTGGATTGAGCAATACATTGTATTGTCCATCTGTCTGATATGGATGGATCTCCCCCCCCCCTTTCTCCCTCTCCTTTTCTCTCCCTCTCCCTCTCCCTTTCCTTCCTCTCTCTCTCTCTCCACTCCTGACCTCTACCCTATCCATTCTTCTTATTGTTCATTGTTTCTCTCCGTGCAATGTGGCCCAAGCTCAGCCATAACGCACATCTGGCCGTGGGAGTATTCAGTCCAGACGAAAGTAGCACTATAGTACAGACCCTACGCATAGAGAAGCTACCCGGAAGGTTCGCCTATGGACCACATCTCTTTCGTTGTACTTTTTGCTTGGCTTTGGTACCAAGTTGGTCTTCTCTCTAAGTGATCTATCGTAGAACTTTATTTTATTGTGATAAAATTGTATTTTTTTCAGTATCCGCATATCTAGGTATCCAACATTAGGTATTATTAAACCTTATCTGCATAGAATCTGTACTCTATTGTAGCCATTTGTTTTTTTCTTCGAATACAATTGCCCCAATATCATTGGTAGAGTAAATGTATTTCACCATACTTTCTTATAACTGATTGCGAGGCTGAAGATACCAAGGATTACTTTAGATTTGTTAAAAATTCTAAGTACATCGTTACAGTATCAGATATAAGTAGCACTTGTCTTTACTGAGAACTGTTTGTCTTTGTGTAACTCATTCTCCTCTCTGTTTCTCTATTCGATATATCAATGAATGTTTGTTCTTGCTTTCTTTTCTCTCTCGTAGTCCGGCCTTGTACTCATCTTATCACAACTAATATCATTAGGGAACACTAACTATCTCTCCCGTCCTCTTATCTCCTCCTCCTCTATACCCTCTCCTCTCCATCCCTCTCTCTCCCCTACCTGTATCTTCCCATCCCTCTCTTCTTTGTAACAGAGATCTCTTTCTCTTTCCTGATTATTATCACTTTCCTGTGTTCTTCATGGGTGGGATTGCACAGATCAGTCTGCATATTTGTGCGATACTGAGTGCAGTAAATACAGCATTAAAAAAAAATTAATGTAAACTACAATATTTCGATTTTCTCCCTAAGGACACGTCTTGTCCGTTCAACTTTCATGAGAAAACAACTGAATTGAGCCATATGAACTTTCTTCCTATCGTTATCTCTCGTGGACCCTCTTCAATTTTGCTATACTTTCTCGTTGGTACTGTTGAAAGTTCTGTTTGACAATGTTCCCATGAGCAACTGTGAGTTTCTTCATCACCAATATTCCGTATTCGCAGGGTCGATGGAGCTCAAGATCTGGGTGGATGGCGTTGAGAGGAGTGTGAGCGGCGTTTCTGATGCGACTACTTGTACTCAACTCATCTATGCACTCGCTCATGCCACTGGACAGAAGGGAAAGTTCGTCCTGGTCGAGAACTATCGAGGAAGCGTGAGTAATTTCTTATATTACAAGACAAGCTAAAAATATATTGCCGAGATGCAGATATTTTTTTCGAAATTTCGCTAATCGTCGTTGTACTGTATTTGCAAAACAGTAAAGACAATTCAGTTACTATGAAAATTGGATTTGTTAGGATTTATTGAAATGTCCGGTCAAATGAAGTGTCCACGCTGCGCACTCAAGTGAACAAATCTTTCAAATGTTTCCTCCAATCTTCTCCTTTTCTCACTATCATTCTGTTTCTCTAACTCTCCCCATATCTATCTATATCTCCCTAACTGACCATCTATCTAACATTCTCTCTCTCCTCTCGACCATTCTTACGCATCTCCCAGTTCCTCTTGTTTGCTATCTTCCCAATCATTCGTACTCAATATGCGCGCGCCCTTGAATTGTTTTAGTGATTCTAATGAACTGTGATTTTTTCGAGCAATACGTTTCATAAAAGTACAACATTGCCAAACCCTGCTCACTATGGCGTCTATTATATTTGATCACTTTTCTAATGGTATGACTATGTGACTGAACGACCCCCGTTTGCTCATTCTATCCTAGAACAGAATAATCTATGCGAATGAAAGACCTTGGATCGTTTCTCTTCCTCGTAGTCATTCTTTTCTCATTGCCGCTACTCGAATTAAAGACCAATCGAGGTTTCGCCCGGTTTTGAGTTAAGGCAGTCAATGGGAGAATGCAGGAAGAAGTATTACCCTCTTGTACTTGAAGCGCATTTTGGCCCTTATTGTTAGACCTCTCCTTTAGTCCATTTCATAGATCTATTCTTATAAACTGTACATAAATCTTGACCATCGCTCTCTTCTTACTTCTTTATCCCTTCTCCCCCAATCCCTGCCACTTTCTCCTCTTCCTCTTCCTCCCTCTTCTATTCGCCTTCCTTCCACTCTCCTCTCCCCCTCCCTCTCTCATCTTCATCTCTTCTTATCTACTAATCTAATCTCCCAGATTGTCCACGTCGATTCTTCATCCATTCATCCATAATTGACTTTCTTCTCTTCTCATTAACTTTCCTTGTCCCCTTTCTTTCATCGAACATTATATCACGCGTGTCGCGTAAGGTTCGAATAAACGGTGGCACATTGAAAAAATCGAAAATGAGCAGAGGTCATTTTTTGGTAGTCCATATGGTCCCTAACAAGGTACCGTCGAGCTTTTTTGCATATCTTCATTTTCAACGTCGGCAGACGTCGTAAAACTTTTTGGACGCCGAAAATTGCCGACTTTGGAGCTCTGTAGCTCTTCAGGATGTAGTTTTGGTATCAAATCGTCAACAGAAGAATTCTTCGGAATTTCAAGGAGAATGCGCCTACATCATTGCCAGGTCGATATTTTAATTAGTATTTTCGTAAATCGTTTTTATTGATTATTTTTCTTAAAAATATAGAAGCCGAAAGTTTTCAATAGCTCAATCGATAGAGCTCGACGCCAGCTTTTCAATGGTATGCTGAACTTATACTTTATTTGGTTGTCTTCGAAAGTTATGAGCATTTCAAGATATACATTGCATGTGATCACACGAGAGGAGAGTGACGCAGCCAGTGATCTACCCACTCTTCTATTATACCTAGTGTGAACAATTCATCTATTTTGATTAGTTTTACTGTTGTACTAGTGCATCCCCAAGACATTTTTGATAACTTTCAAATATTCAATTCAATAATTCAATTCAGAAATCATAAGCAATCGATGCATATTAATCACAATGAATAAAAATTACAATAGGACGACAATGAGGCTTCAACTTCACAGGAATATTTCATCACACTCCCCCTCGACTACCATTCTAAAGTCATCTTCGTGTTGTCCTAGAATCTCCTCATCCCCTCTCTCCTCCAAGTTGTCATCGTCCATCACCGAGTTCACCATTACCCATTCAATTCTTCTCTTCCTGGTCGTGATACAGTAATCCTAGTTTGCAGAGGGAACACCGATATTTAACCGGGAAATTTTCATTTCTGGTTTTCATAATCACAGAAAAACATTTCGACAATAAAAAAACCGCAAAAGAAAACTGCGCCAAGGAGGATCGAACCCGTAACAGTCAAAACAAAGTGCAGACATCTTATCCACTACACTACACACTCTTGTTCTATGATAGTTGATAGATGAGTTCACCAACCTATCCGGGTAGAGAGTGAAGGAACACCAAGGAATTTCTCAATACAGAAAAACTTGAAATGCTCATAACTTTCGAAGACAACCAAATAAAGTATAAGTTCAGCATACCATTGAAAAGCTGGCGTCGAGCTCTATTGATTGAGCTATTGAAAACTTTCGGCTTCTATATTTTTAAGAAAAATAATCAATAAAAACGATTTACGAAAATACTAATTAAAATATCGACCTGGCAATGATGTAGGCGCATTCTCCTTGAAATTCCGAAGAATTCTTCTGTTGACGATTTGATACCAAAACTACATCCTGAAGAGCTACAGAGCTCCAAAGTCGGCAATTTTCGGCGTCCAAAAAGTTTGACGACGTCTGCCGACGTTGAAAATGAAGATATGCAAAAAAGCTCGACGGTACCTTGTTAGGGACCATATGGACTACCGAAAAAGGCAATAATATGTGGGGGTCAAAAAATGTGCCAACCAGCCCCCGATTTTATTCGATTCTTCGGTGACACGCGTGATATGAGTTATAATTGAGTTTATGACTCTTTTGCAAAAAATCGTTCCAGCATAGCTTATTTATATATGTAATATATTCCTGGATATTTTCAAGACATTGTTAATCTATCGGTAAATTGGGTAGATGATTTGATGTTTGTAGTTTTTTTCTTGCAGGAAAGAAGTCTATCACCTTCTGATCGTCCGTGTGAGATGTTGAGGAAATGGAAGGAGAAGCAAGTCGATGTCACTTATCTCTTGAGGCGAATCGATGGTCGCGATACTGTATATGAGGACGATACTTCTAGTGCCACAAGTGAGAAATGCCTTTGGTCATTGTACGGTGTTGATAAGTTTGTTAGGTTTGTGATACAACTCGGAACTTATGAGATCAAAATGAGGAAATGTATATTTGTATTCATAAAACGGAACGATAGGCGGCATTGGCGCCTTTAGGGAGAGCGATTGGGAGGGACTTTTGTAGAATTAAGAACTTTTCAAATACGAATGATGTGACTAACTTGTTTTCTAATCCGAATTCCTTTCAAATGACCTTTCCTGTTTATTTCCGCTATCCCGCTGAATCTCCCCCAACCAAAGAAAACAATTGATCACCGAATTTACACTTTCTCATGACGAAATGATCGTTTTCTTGGAGTAATAAAATAATAGGAATGAATATTATAATAATTAGAGAGCAAAAGAACTATTATTCTATTGATAATTTTAAGCCACTACCGATTCCGTTCGCTCCCTTCCAATGTACGCAAGAGAATCTTCAACTTCGTCCATAGCGTCTGTGAACCTGCCTTGTAAGCATATTACCTCATTTATCTCGTTAACACCTGAAATAGAAAATGCATTAAAGTGAATATAAGGTTTTCAATGGGTAGTTCATTCGTCCTCCCCACAGTGTGTTTCAATGTACTGACAATTTGTTGCGTCAATATATTGCATGAGAAATGAAATGTACCTGTCTAACTCCGCTGTCAAATTTACACTGAACAAAATCCGAACATTATTTTTCTCCTCTTAATGTCATTTGTCATCCTTCTCCTCTATCCTTTCATACATCTCTATTGTATGTAGAAAGTTCGCTCCCCTCTTTGTCTCTACTTTCTCTTATCATTCATTCATCGTACGGATGACTCAACCACAGCCGTCATCAGTCTCTCTCTTAGGAAGAAGTAAAAAAACCAGTGATAACGGCTCATTCTTTTTTCGTCATAACTATTTTGTACTCTATCTCGGCCTTTTTGCTTTAACCTTTATTCTCAATTTTATTTTTAATATCTATAATTATCGAACTGAATTTTATTTTCGTTAATATTTTCAGATCAAAATCCTCACAAAACGAATAATATGCAACAGACTTCATCGGCTAGTCTACCGGGGTATTCAGAGGCGTCTCTGCAGAGGAGACGACCACCACCACCTGGTATGACACTTGATCAAGAATAATACACATAAGTGTTAATATGATCGATTATCGATAACATTAGCAGGGTATTCGTTCTTTCTTTCTTTCTTTCTTTCTTTCTTTCTTTCTTTCTTTCTTTCTTTCTTTATTTCCATCATAACAAGTGATCGAGAGATTGAAGGCAGCAGGGAAATTTTTGATATTGAAAAGTTAGGTTGAAAAACTGTATGTATATGTAAGACAATATATAATGCTTTTTTAGTGTAGGGAACACGAAATAAGCTGTTTGATTTATTTGAGGCTTTACATGCAAATTATTATTTGCAGATTATAATTCAACAATGGAGCGTAAGTTAGCCGGTATAACACACACGTCACAGACATCGAGAACGGCTGGAGTACTCTCACAGGTAAACGACATACCCATTGATATTTCTCATGAATTGATACTTTGACCTTCACATGATCCATTGATCTCTTCATAAGTTTATATGGCTCAGATTCTATGGACAATTGTCTAATGATCATGGTCTTTGATTATAGAACAGACAACATTCACAAACACACAACGATATGTAGATGATTAGGACTTCGAATACAATCAACATTTAAACTAATTTAGTGCGTAACAGTGATATTATTATAGGATCCGCCAAACATCGCCGAACGTCACCTCACACAGAATGAACTGCTCAATCTGATACAGAAACAAGAGTAAGTAAACTACTTCGATGTTTCTTACTTTTCATCTAATCATATCCATGCTTTTATCATCAGTTATAATTACTCTCAGCGTTTCTGTACCAAAATTCTCAACTAATTGCTCAATCAATATGTTAGAAGTAAAATAATAATTATATTTGGAACTATACAAATGACTGAATCATCTATATTTTATTACAGTGCAATCCTCGACGAGCAGAGACAACGGTTGAAACTGTCTGAGATGACCCTTCAGACCGAAGTTGAACGAGAGTTCATACAATTGGATGCGCAACAGGTAGAGGTTTTCAATTAAGTTATCGATGAATTAAATGTGTAGTAGACAGCAAGCAATGCATTAGTGTACTGGTATGCATTGTTATACTCAAACATAGAATGCATTTAAGTGCGGTTGAAAGTAAAGTGAATTAACAATGGAATCTCCGGAATGATCAGTGTGAAAAGGGGAATAGGTGGCATTGTTTTTATCAATAAATAGTCGAAAGAAGATATTATAGAGGGATGAAGACGAAATACTTCCTAAAGGATTCTACAAGGCTATGCAATTAAAATATAGTCTGACATGTTTTTCGCAAATCAATTCCCTAGTTGTGAACACTAATTTGATTAAAATGAAAAACATTAGTATTCTATGTCATTATTAAACCTTATATTTTCAGAAGAATCTCAAGCGGGTACTGGAGAGTCATCGTTGTGTGGACTGGGGACGACAATATGAAGAGGAGACACTACGGAATCGACAATTGAGAGCGAAGGTCCTTGCGACTCAAGAAAAGCTATCACTAATCAAGGAGTAAGTTTATTAACACATTGTCTTCTCATGAATCCTATGATACGCTGTAGGCTTGCTTGTTATAGCAGTATAGATCATGTCCGCAAAAAAAGAATAATATAATTAAGGTACGATCATTTAGATTGAACTGGACGATTGCTTCGATCATAGATCGATAGATCGATCATTCAATATTATTTACGGCAGACGCTTGTTCTACATAATTATTAATTTCTCTTCAGATCTCGTAATCTTCTAGCAGCACAAGAAGGAGAGTTGTGGCAGGAGATCCATGATCTGTCTCAGGAAGACAATTCACCCTTCAACACATCCCAAGGCATTGCATTTCCGTTCGCTAAAAACAACAGCGTCCACATCACCCAATTCCATTCTGCTATATGATTTTTGTATGAGTTCAAACTCTCGAAAAAATAAGAGTAGAGAAGACTCTCTTCTTTTTCAAACCTTATTGCTCTACTCCCTTCTCTTATCTCTTCTTTTCGATACTTTTGAACTAGATCATATTTACCCCTGAGCGTTTTTTCGACATGACCTGTCAATATGATTTTCTGTAATCCACATAGTTGGCAAAATTTCATCATTTCCGACCCGGAGTATCTCCGGTCCTTCATTTCTTTCACTTCATTAATTGTACTACTAACTATCGCATAGCGAATCACTGGTCTCATTAATAACGGGCGTTTATGAAATATTATTGTTCTCTCTGCTAATTCGTGCTAATTTGTGCTAAACTGTTTGTATGTGCTACTAAAAGCCTCTCCTGCAAAATCTAATTAACGATTTCATATTGAATAAAGTTGCATAATCATCATGTGTTCGATATTTCGGCTTATAATAACAACTAGTCGATTCAAGATTCACGAAGACACACCGAATCATTCGAAAATGACTGAATCGAGTTCGATTAGTTGCACGAAAGAATAGATTCGTTGAATTACTGATTATGGGCATGGTTTTATATTATTCTTCGCATGTGCATGGTATGCATCGATGCACCAGGGTAGCAGGCTTTAATAATTGAATGAGAATGAAACCTGATACGCATGAATGCGATTCAAGAGGGTCCGAGAAGGCGGTCGTAACAGATAAAGGTTTTTTGGAGATCAGCAAGGAAAGCATTAGCTCTTCTATCATTGAAATTGAAAATTAATCTTGTCTACTCTCCTATGTCTATAGCCCAGTTTGTGATCGGCATACTGTAGATGCATCAGAGACTAGTCCTTTTTTACAAGAGGAATGCCATTCTCCTCTCCATAAGCTCATTTTGTCAGCATTTCGTTGCACTTATGTCATTTCGTATCCCTTCTCTACTCTATTCCTAATGCATTGTCTATCTTATTGGATCGTGATGAAATGCAATAGAGTGCTGGTTAATACCCTTTGCTGATGTTTATAAAAGGAGTACCGTAGACATCTCCTTGTCATAGAACAAATTCTGCAGCATCGTGATGACTGAACGACTGATTCTTCTTCTGCTGCTCGTGATTTTGACAGGTTCGGTATTTCAATCTTTTTGATACACGTTGTTTCTTTCTACAATTGCAGTAATGAAACAACAACTAACTTGGTCATCTTACGAAATGTTGAAACCCACTTTATCACTTTTATGAGTGTGAAATATTTCTTGCAGCGTGTGTAATCCATGGATTATATCTCCCCAGCAGTAGCGTATCTCCATCGAACAATTCCGATAAATTCGTTCGTGACCGTCGTGCTTTTGCAGAGGGAGATCCATTCATTGAAGCGTGGTTGAAGGTAGCGTCTATACAATAGTCCTCATGTTGCATGTGCAACAATGTCTAGACACAGGCATATAAATAGTATGAGACTAAATTTGCATGTTATCATGCTTGGATCCAATTATTATAATGATTACAGGAAAATATTATAAACTTACGATGTATACTCATTAAAGGCACACCCCAAGCTAATTTTACTCTCCGCATTGGCAACGCTCTCTCGTAGACAAAAAAGGCGAGAGAGTGTCGCCAGAGCGGAGAGTTTCAAATTATCTTGGGGTGTCGCTTTGAAAGATCAAATATTGTTCAGACTCATCCGTGCTATTCGATGGTGTGGCAGGGACAAAGAGTCATCCTCACTAGGAATCTAGATTTATGCCCGCTCAGAGATGACGCGCCTGTTCCATTCTCACTTCTTTTCGAACAGCAATAACCAATGACGAATTATCCTCTTTATTCGATCTCCATGCACATTAAAGTACTTTGCAGTTGAATAAACGTATCATATACCTTTGATCAGTGATTAAACACAGATAACGAACATGGTTCAAGAAAAAAAGTATAGAAGATGGATCGATTGAAGAAATTATTACACCTAAAGAGCAACAGGACAGTGTATACAACTGGCATACTTTGTTATAAAAGTCTATGAACAGGCATGTTCTTCAGATTGTTCAGACATGCCGTCATATGGCATTCTCTTTTTTTCTGTTCGAGAAAATTCTATTTGAATTCTCACATTGGAGACATTGGAAGTCCGCAAAATAGCGCGTCTCTTTGGGTGTCATGCAAATCCTGCTCGCTTCTCGATATATTCCATCTGTCCTCTAATAAATGGTAGATCTATCAGATCTCGCAGCAGGTGAAAAAAATGATAGTCAGACAATATAAGGCAGCAAATACTGCTCGTTTTCTTCGCTATAGATGTCTAACGTGTCTAATAACACGGCGGCTCAATGATAGTAATTAAGAAGCTCTTGCCTGAGAAAGAAAGTATCGCAAACTGAGTGATGATAAGCAGTAAAACATCTAGGTTCTCCCAGCGCGAAAGTTGATTACGGTATATCTGAGCGCTCGCTTCTGACTAGACCTATCACCGAGTTTTACGATTCGCGAGTCATGCTGAGATGGCTTAGTGGATAGAGCTTTTGTTTAGCGATCCGAACCTCGTAGGTTCGAATCCCGCCCAGTGCAAATCAACTTTGCCGATTTTTCGTAATGCAAGAGCATTCAAGCCAAAGTTAAATGTAGGGATTTCTCTTAATTGAACCGCCGTGAATAATGCTTCCTTTATGCCTCTTTTGAGCAATCAAACAGAATCCCTGGTCATTCTTCACAACAGAATTACTGGTAAGACGTATTTCATAATTGTTTCAAAGAATATTCATCGTATTCCAGGCCCCCTATACACTGTAATCAACTTTACTGTGTTTCTCCTGATCTTTTTCGACCAGGATAAGCGAAATTACGTGTATCGTCGTTATTTGTTACTACTCCAGGCATGAGAATCTAAGTCACATCAACCATTTCAGTCATATTTCTAGGTTTTGTGCATGAGCAATGATGTTTTCTTGACCCTCATAACGCCTATTGTCCTCGCTCGACATTGGAGTGTATACAATCTTGGATGGATTCCATTCAATGCATCCATGCTTACGCTAATCGTGAGTTCAATAACATAAGCATTTAAAAATATTATATATTTATTCGTTATAATGAATACCCATCGCACATTTGCATGTGATTTTGGTTCTCTGAGCAGTTTTTGTTCATTTATAAAACATAGAGATTGCGAAGCGAGTGGGCACAAGCGTCATTTGTCATTTTCAGCCCCTACACAAAATATTTATACCAGCGAATATTAGGGAGAACAGCTAATTGAGAAATTTCAGATGATATACTGCTTCTTCGTCATCGAAACTGTCATGGCTTACATGACTTGTGTGCTTTACTGTCATCAAGTCAGTCTATACTTTCTTTTCTCCGTGAGAATCTAAATATCGTTGCAGGCAATGATACCCGAACGGTCTAAACTACATCTTCGCACCTCATGTTTCCATATATTCATAGTCTGTGTCAATATTTGGTTGATTATCTACCTACCTCTCTTATATCATGGTCTCAAGGACGCAGAATATACGTATGAAGTGAGTCAGTAAATTGATCTCACGTCTACGTTGACTAGAGCAATTGACAATGAGAGGAATGCATCTATAAGAGCAAATTAATGATGGTGTCGTGGTAGCTATGATTCGCCGTAGTTATGGCACTTTTTTCCATTTTTTTTTCAGCGAAAAAATTGTATATTGTGCGTATAAAATGTACTTGCATAAGAAAATGACACTGTGAGCTAAAGACCGGAAGTCGCTCAAAGGCTAGATCTCGCCCCGCCTCTCGATTGTCTCTCCGCTGCCTCTCTCTAACCCGGCTGACCTTCGCCGCGCGCTATATGATATATAAAAGAGATCGGTATAGTTTCTGATCCATGCAAAACAAGAAAGTCTCTTCTACAAATAAAACAATTGTGTGTTTGAACTCCCGCCAATACGCAGGGAAAAGGGGTAGGCGGCGCTGATACTCAGCCGAGAGTGAGGCGTGGGAGAAGAGTCCTACTCTTCATTCTAGGTCTTTTCGGACGTTTTGTTGGTTGTTTGTACATAAGTCACGTTTCTTTGTTGTTTATTTTTTCATTTCTTCTTCTCTTAATCGTTTATTTTTCTTCATCAGGTCAGTCCTCTCGTCACTCCTTTTGAGGAGCCCCTGTTCCCCCTCTTTTGTTGCCTTCCTTGCTCCTTATGGCTTCTCCTCCCGTCAATTCGGCCCAGCTGCAAGCACTGGCTGAGATGCTTTCGCCGTTGCTCAATCCAAAGGAGAACACCAAGATTCACGTTTCCCCCAAGGTGACCTCTAAGTCGCACCAGAAGCAACTGGATCTGAACATCAAAGTGCTGAATCTTCTCGAACAAGCAAAGAAGGACCCCAAGTTCATTCAGGAAGCGATAGAAGTCCTTGACAGAAGGAACTCTCTACTCGTCGCGGCGGAGTCCAACCCCGACGTGTTTTCGGTCATGGATAGGCTCGAGGTCGTAACCGCCCTGGGCGGTCCCCAAGCAGGAAGCGAAGGAGCTCTCCTGGCTGCAGCGCTCATGGCTGCCCCTCAAGCTCCGGCAACAAAGAAGAGAAGAATCGATTCTCCTCCTTCCCCAATGCCCTTTCGGTCTAGGGAGTCGGCCAGGCAACCCGACTCCCGTTTCTCCTCTGCCCAAAGATGGTCCGGCTCCCGCTGCTTCAGATGCAACCAGTTTGGGCATCGCCAAGCCGACTGCGCTCAACGAGGAGTCTACCCGAGGTAAGCAGGCACGGGCCGCTTTCTTGAATCTCAGAGATTCGGTTGGTTTTTGGAAGGAGATCGGGGCATCCCCGTTCGTCCTTAGTGTGATAACCCATGGTTATGCACTACAAATCACCCAGGGTGACAGGATTCTAACTCGTTCTCTTCCAGGAAGTGAAAGGGTGACTCGGAGCGTCGACGACGATGAGAAGAGCTTCATCCTCGAGCAGGTCTCCTCGTGGCTGGCCTCAGGGGTAGTGGAGGAACGAGAGAGAGGTGAGATTGAGAAAGTTTCTCCGGTTTTTGTTGTCTCACAGGGAGAGAAGAGAAGACTGATCCATGATCTAAGTAAATTGAATGTTTCATTGCCTAAAACCTCGTTTAGATTAGAAGATCTTAATACGATATGGGATAGTTTGCCCGAGGGTGGGTACATGGCTACTTTCGATTTTTCATCAGGTTACCATCACATTTCTGTTGACCCTAGAGACCGACCCCTTCTAGGGTTCGGGATCGCCCAGGGAGGAAGGCAGGTTTTCTATCAATTCGCTGCACTCCCCTTCGGGCTTAGCCCGGCTCCGTGGATCTTTACTAAGGTCTTCCGGGTCTTGGTGAAGCGCTGGAGGGAGATGGGGATTTCCTGTTGTTTATATTTAGATGACGGAATAGTGTTGGGAGAGACAAGAGAAGAGTGTGCTGCAGCGGTGAGGGTTGTGAGAGCGGATCTTAGGAATGCCGGAGTTATTGTAGCAGAGCACAAATCGGTCTGGGACCCAAGCCAGACGGGAGATTGGCTAGGTTTCCACTTGGATTTGAGAAAGGGAAGAGTATCCCTATCCGAGAGGAGGGTAGTCAAAGCAAGAGAGAGAATATCTGAGATCCTGAGAACTTCGAGACCATCCAAGAGACAGAGACAAGTAGTCACAGGGACTCTGGCCTCAATGCATCTGCTTGTAGGTGACGACGGCTCGTTGTTCTCAAGGGGACTTTCGGCTACGGTAGATGAGATGGACGAGGCTGGAGAGAATCGACGACAGCTATCGGAGACAGAACAAGGTGAGTTGCACCACTGGGAGAATAGACTGCTCTCAGGTATCTTTAGATCGATCAGAGAGGTGGAATTTATTGAGGAGTTTAGAATAGAGACAGACGCATCAGCAACTGCAATAGGGATATTGATTAGAAAGGAGGGAATAGTGATCGATTCGGGAGCGAGGAATCTCACACCCGAAGAGAGAGAGAGCGATCTAGTGCAGCGAGAGAACTTCTAGGGGTGGTTTTCGCCCTCAACTCTTTTGCTCCTTCTCTCAAGGGTCGTTCAATCTTAGTTCTTTCTGATAGCCAAGCGGCGGTACACATCCTGCAGAGAGGGAGTCAAAGAGCCGATCTTCACATTCTCGCAAGAGAGGCAAGGCGGGTGTTGGAGACAAACCAAGTTCAAGCGCGTTTTGATTGGTTGCCAAGGGAACAGAATACGGACGCGGATGAGCTGAGTAGATGGGAGGATAACGATGATTGGGGTCTTCAGGATAAGATTTTTCGGCTCTGTTCTGCCAAATGGGGACGACCGGATGTGGATATGTTTGCTAATGATAAGAATAAGAAGTGCGAATGTTTCGTTTCCAGAGGCGTCTGCCCTGGAGCTTCATCGATCAACGCCTTCTCCAGTGATCGGTGGTCATCTTCCCTTCTATGGTTGGTTCCTCCTCCTTCTCTTCTGCTCAAAACCTTAAAGTGGTGCATGCGCCATAAATCAAGGGCCATCATCGGCTTCCCCTTTTGGTCATCTAATGTCGCTAGGCCTTTGATCAAAAAAGGGGAGATATGGGCGCCGTTTGTAAAGGACCACTTGGTTTATGGGAAAGGAGCGGATATAATCATACCCACCTCCTCGGGTGTCGGGATATTTTCTAGTAACAGATCTCCCTCAGATTTTGTGTTAATCAATTGTCAATTCTGAGACGCCTTTATCTTTCTAGTCTTTATTCGTCTCGGTCCGATAAAGCCCTTTTCCCCTGTTTGGCTAGGGAGTTCAAACACAGGTTATAGCATAACCCGGAGAGAGCGAAGCGAAAGAAGGGGTTGCTATAATTGTGTGTTTGAACTCCCGCCAATACGCAGGGAAAAGGGGTAGGCGGCGCTGATACTCAGCCGAGAGTGAGGCGTGGGAGAAGAGTCCTACTCTTCATTCTAGGTCTTTTCGGACGTTTTGTTGGTTGTTTGTACATAAGGATCCCCACCACCCCACCCGAGGGAGATGTTGTCATTATTGAGTATAAGTATCGTAAGCTAATACTGTCATTTATGCAGGTCAGAACGGACTGGCGATAGAGAGGATCAGGAGCATGCTACGGATGACAGGAAGGATGGATCTGGAGGAGCATCTGTTCATCTCTCTGAGATCCGCTACGGGACGCTGAGCGGAGAAGGCTGGCGGCTTCGGTAGGACTTGAGGAAGAGGCTCCCGAATCCCTCGTCCTTTTCCTTCTCAGTAAGGCAGCCAAGGGAGCGTCAGCTAGCTCCTTGAGTATAGCGTCAGCGGCGGCTCTGTTCTTCGGTGGAGCTCCTCCTCCAGAGCTTCAGTTCATTTTGTCGAGGATCACCTCTACTGCCCGACGCAGCTCGGGAGTCAAGAATCACGGCTTCTTCGAGAGATCAGAAGTTGCTCGGATGATTGAACTCGCCTTGTCTGGAGAAGCCTCGCAGAAGCTGGTGAGGTCAGCAGTCTTTGCCATGATCGCCTTCCTTTCCCTTCTTCGTATTTCTGAAGCGGTGGCGCTGAAGTGGGGAGACCTCGAGGAGTCGGCGGATGGAGCTATCAAGGTCAGGATCAGGTCAGCGAAGAACGACCAGTTGGGTTTGGGCCGCGAGACGTCGTTCTCACTTCCTCCGAACTCACCTGGTCACAGTTTGTTGGATAAGTACAGAGGCTCTGTTCCATCGTCCCCTTCCTCTTGCCTGTTCCCTTCATTCTCCTCTCTTTCCAGACCCATTTCAACAGCAGCCCTGAGAAAGGACTTCTCGAACCTGGTCGAGGCGGCCGGTCTCTCTCCTCGCTCTCCTCACGCACTCCGCGCAGGTGGTGCCTGCGCGTCGATTGAAGACGGCACTCCGCTACTAGAGGTTCAACGCAGAGGTCGTTGGCGCTCTGCCAACGGCATGGCTCCCTACATCCGTGATTCCGTCCAGGGTCAAGGAGGAACCCTCTCCCTCTAACGGTCCTCATCTCTCCTCTCTTTCGCCTCTCCACTCAGTTTTACCAGTGTCTCTCCCGGTGTCTCAGTTCGTGTCCTCCCGCCTCCTCCTTCTGTATTTCTCTTCATAAACCTTGTTCTCCATATTCTTTATCGTTTATTTGGTTGCTTTCTAGTTCCCCCTCTCTTTCATTCCATTCTCCTTTTCTCTCCTTTTCCCAATTCATCCCAACCTACAAGTACTCTTTCCATCACTGCCTCATCATCACTGCCTGTGCAATCTTCGGTCTTCATGGTTTCCTTTGCTTCGTTTGTAGATGATTGTCCATGTGAATAGATAATAATGTTGTTGTGTTTATTTTTTTTTTTGCTAGTGCTCAGGCACTTTTGTCGTGTAGTCTTTATTCGTCTCGGTCCGATAAAGCCCTTTTCCCCTGTTTGGCTAGGGAGTTCAAACACAGGTTATAGCATAACCCGGAGAGAGCGAAGCGAAAGAAGGGGTTGCTATAAGTGATTTTTATACGCTCAATACCATTAAAAAATTGTATATTCATGACATATTTACTTTTAGACGCTACCGAGAGAATTGATATGGATGACAACGAAACGAACCTTCTTCTCATTTCGATTTACAAACTCGCTGTGGCTAGCAATTGGAGGTGCGATCATGTGTTGTGAAAGAAAAGATAGTTTTGAGAAAGATAATGCCAAACGAGAGTTGAATGAAATCATAGATAAACCTAAACTAATGTGCATCACAGCAATCGTTTAGGTGGATTCCTCTTCTCCTCTCCCATCATATTTATGGGAGTGATTGTCTTTCCACATATGTTCTTCATACTCAAAACGGGAATGAAACACGCAAGTCCTCTTACGAGAAAGTGAGGGTTGATCGCAAGCATAGACAATTAAATAACATTAATTTAGATATCAGACTCGAGCAGCTATCTCTATAGCACTGCAGGTTTGATAGTATATTTGATCGTATACTCAATGACATTGTTAGTAAATGGTGATTAATATAATGATGAGATTTCCAGATCTACATACCCTCATCTGTAATCATTGGACCACTTGGATCACAATTACTCTCTTTCTTCGTAAAGCCGGATTTTATTCCAGTCGGTAAGTTTTAAAAAAATATATTTTCAAATTCATCCATTTGTTCATTTCCATGGAAAAGTTTAAATTTCCATAGATAGCTGACGTTTGAAAAGTTAACGACAATGATTTAGATGATCATTATATCGTAATAGTGAATAAATTTCAGAAGTCACGGTGGTTCTCTTCACGTTAGCAAATTCTCATGCAGTCTTGAACTCTCTGACCATCCTCTTCCGATCTAAATACTACATGAAACTGGTAGCATATCCTTTCCTCTTCCTCTTCTACGAGATAAAGAAACAACTGAGTGGAGAGGAGAGTAGTACGAGCAATGGAGACGACTCGAGTGTAGTACCTAAACCTAATAGTGTGCATCCTGCTGTGGATAGCATGACTTCACGAACCCCGGTTGTTCAATTGCAACCAATGGAGAATTACTTTCAACGATCTGGTGTTTGAATTGAATCTTACTCCACGAACTATTATTATTTGTTCATACAGTATCGACCGAAAGTCCATAGATTGTTTTCAAAACGATGTAACTTTTTTCCTTTTCTAGCTACAGGCCCCAGAATTCCGGAGATGGTAGACAATATACATGGGAATTTATTACTGATTTCTGTGGAGCCACTCCCTTGATGCAAATTTTCAGTGCGAATTGTTGATGAACATATGCCGATCGTGCAACTCGGCTGAACTATTTTTTCCAGATGCACATACTAACTGAGGATAGTGCCCAATACTTAATGTATTTTAAAATATACTTTATGTATCCTTAAAATGTCTGTGCAATTTTTTTTGAAGTTTAGTACCAGCAGCTGTTTAAGGCTTTTTCAATGCGCAAAAAAAACAGTCCAAAACAGTCCGAAATCAATTTTGAAGATGAACAATTACTGCAAGCTCACGGGCCTTTCCAACTTGTGCGCGTCTGAACCGTTTCACTCCAGTACCTATGATATATCTCACTTTGATTGACCAGCTACGTCGACAGAAAGTCGCGGTAACATATCCAGGAAAGTGTTTGTGCGATGAAACTTTGCAAACGTTCTAGGAAGTACCAAAGATCAGTAATAAAATACCCAAATTTTGAAAAATCTTTCGATGTTTGAACAGTTGTCCCCTTGTTCATGCATACGGCCACAGATTGAAGAAGTTGCTGAATGCTGACTGTTTTGCGGCACGATATTCTCAAGGAAACTCGTCATATGCACCGTAGCTAAAGGTGCATGTCTGCAATTCACTTCAAAAAATAATTGCCCAGACATTTGTTGGAACTAAAGGAACTTTGGAACTTGGAACCATTGGACACTATCCCATGTGGAAACACTGTTCAGTCAAGTTGCAAGGTCGGGATGTGGCAAGTGTTCATCCACAATTCCAGCACAAAATATGCATTCAGGTAATGGATCAACAGATATTAGGAAAAAATTCCTTGTTTATCGTTCCACATATGTACCACACAAATCTAGGGTCTGTAAATACAAGTGGCAATGATCAATGCGTAGTGTGGTTTATAAAAATGTAACTCATTGTGCATAACTAGACTTTTTTTAAAAATTTTGGACTGTCAACCTTTACGATACAAAAGTGATACAGTGGCGCACGCTCTCCTCTCCTACATGCGCATCCCCGCGTGATCCCTAACGTCCCCTAATGTTTCTCAAAAATAAATTTCAGAAAATTGATTAATTAGTCAGTCTTTTTTACTGTTAAAAGCCATGTAAACGAAAAATATTGCTTGACTCTGGATAGTTTTATAGTGAAAAAGAATCATAGGGCGAGGGACGATTTTTTAATGCTTCACATTTCAATTTTTTTGTTGATAATGTATATTTTTGCCTAATTTCGAACAAGATCAATTAAACCGAAAGGTTGAAACTTTAAAAGAAACAGTATACAAAATAAGTCGAGATCGTGTAAGAGTCGAGCAATATATTTCTTTTACAATGGTGTTTATCAGCAATCAGATAGACTAAGTCGATACTGCGAACATTTTTTTCATAAATTTATTTATAGAGAAATCGCCCAGGGGACATCAGGGGACGCGAATGGAAAGGAGAGTATGCAACACTATAGGGAAAAAAGGCTGTTGTTAAAATAACCTGCCACTGGTGTATCTAATAAATAAATAAATAAAATAAAACGCAATAACGGCACAGAGTCTAGCATTCTGTTGAATTTAATTTATCTGCATTCATTGTTATTCCTGTGCTACACTGTTCTTGTATTGTAAATTATGCCATTTTCTTGTATTTGTAAAGTGCATTACCACGGCACACGACTCTCATAATTAACTAATATCACACTGATCTTATGTTGCCACAGTTGCGACATAGTATTTTATGTGCACTATAGATTTCACCCTATCTATTTGTATTTGTTTTCTGCCACTGTTACCACATAAATAAATATTATTTTTATTATTATTATCACTGATTGAATTGATATCCTGCCAGAGCCCCTATGCAAATCCATAGCGATCATGGTCCAAACATGGCATTTCTTTGATTTCTGCAGAATACTGAGAAAAAGACCTAATAGGGATACAATACCGGGGAGAGGAAGGGGAAGAGAGTGAAGGAGAGGGAGAGGGAGAGGGAGAGGGAGAGGGAGAGGGAGAGGGAGAGGGAGAGGGAGAGGGAGAGGGAGAGGGAGAGGGAGAGGGAGAGGGAGAGGGAGAGGGAGAGGGAGAGGGAGAGGGAGAGGGAGAGGGAGAGGGAGAGGGAGAGGGAGAGGGAGAGGGAGAGGGAGAGGGAGAGGGAGAGGGAGAGGGAGAGGGAGAGGGAGAGGGAGAGGGAGAGGGAGAGGGAGAGGGAGAGGGAGAGGGAGAGGGAGAGGGAGAGGGAGAGGAAGAGAGTGAAGGAGAGGGAGAGGGAGAGGGAGAGGGAGAGGGAGAGGGAGAGGGAGAGGGAGAGGGAGAGGAAGGGGAAGAGAGTGAAGGAGAGGGAGAGGGAGAGGGAGAGGGAGAGGGAGAGGGAGAGGGAGAGGGAGAGGAAGGGGAAGAGAGTGAAGGAGAGGGAGAGGGAGAGGGAGAGGGAGAGGGAGAGGGAGAGGGAGAGGGAGAGGGAGAGGAAGGGGAAGAGAGTGAAGGAGAGGGAGAGGGAGAGGGAGAGGGAGAGGGAGAGGGAGAGGGAGAGGGAGAGGGAGAGGGAGAGGGAGAGGGAGAGGGAGAGGGAGAGGGAGAGGGAGAGGGGAGAGGGAGAGGGAGAGGGAGAGGGAGAGGGAGAGGGAGAGGGAGAGGGAGAGGGAGAGGAGAGGGAGAGGGAGAGGGAGAGGGAGAGGGAGAGGGAGAGGGAGAGCGAGAGGGAGAGGGAGAGGGAGAGGGAGAGGGAGAGGGAGAGGGAGAGGGAGAGTGAGAGGGAGAGCGAGAGGGAGAGGGAGAAAGTGATATAAGGGGACAGATGCACTGTCTTTTCATGGGAGAGGACAACACGATTCAAAGATAGAGGAGAGATTGGAGAAAAAAGAAGATGAAACGTGAGCCCTTCTCCTTTTAATTATTAGCGAATTTGAATCTTTACTCATGCACTTATTAGAATAAATGAGATCCAAATTTCGATTGTGAATCCACCATTGGGTTGTTGTATCATATTAATCGTAATATTGTGAGGGGTATATGTTATGTTTGATCCTATATATTTTTATAGTGTTACTCTTAATAATCTTTAAAGAATCGAACATACGAGCAAAAGATTTTGAGACAAGGATTCTACCACTCGGTCGTTACTTCCTCTCTTCGAAAAGAGACTGGTTGTTCTTTCAACACGAGGAAAAAAACGAGAGGGGAATATGGAAATATCTCGGCGCCCAGGAGTCACCAGGAAAGTGGTGAACATAAAAACTTCTTCCTTTTTTAGAGACCTATCGAATGACGTATGTCTCATCCCGAAAGCCCGGACTAACAACGCTAACTTCCCTTGTAAGGATTGTCCGATTCTAGTACACACTTTTGAGTCGACCCTCTTTTCTCCGTAGTTTTCGGTAGCCCTTGGGTAGGACATCTCTGACAAGCCAGCAAGACATTTTGGTCAATTCATAGGTAAGATGTGTGATATTCTCGCTCGAATCTTTTTACAGCTGTTATCTAACAGACTCCTCCATCTTTGATCTTTGATTTGTAATCTCTAGTCCTTTGTGCTCTTCGATGATTTAAATTGTTAACATGGATCTCAAAATACAACATCAGCACTAGCGAAAGCATTTTTTTAAACAACTGATTTTTAAATCATGAAATAGAATAGTGAATCATGAAATGGATTAGACAAACAGTGCACAGGTATCATCACAAGTATATCATATGATTTATTCATATGTATTTGGGAGGAATCGAAAAGGAGAAAGGTTCAATGTTCAACAAATGAATAGGCTATCCATCTATTGATGAATTGCTACACACAAAACAATAAACTAACGATCGGTAATTAATAGAAGAGAAAGGTAGGAGAGGAGATGGTAACACGTTCATCACAATTGTAATGTAAATGGTTAATCATTTAAGAGAATTAGGGAATGAGGTGGAGAAATATGGAAGCAACTGCTTCTATTGAGCAGTGAAAAGACAATTAATCAGGGATTGAAACGATATTTGGAAGAGTTTTAGCAACAACATCCACAAGATCAGCAGGCATTGGGGCCTTAGGATGCTTATTCTCGAAGTGTTGTTTGTAGGTCTCGGGATCAGGCATCATTGCCATACAAACAGCGCATTTGAATGTGAGAGCCTTAAGGACCTGTAATCATGATACTGATTCATTGATAGGTATAGCTGCAGAGTAAGACTAATCATGAGCATGACTTAGTGAAGCAGAGTAGCGCAGTTTTAAATAAATTCAATTTTAAAATACTAACCAAGCATCTCGTGGACAATGTATCAATCAATCTTCTTCATTCTTGTTTTCATTATTCTCCGCATCCTCTTCCTCCTCACCTTCTTGTTCTTCAGTCTCCGCTTCGGCCTCCGCCGATTGTGTCTTTTCGAGGCTGAAGCGACATCTCGATGATCCACAGCTACAAGATTCAAAGATCAAAGATCAAGGTTCGGAGATCAAAGAGTGAACTCACCTGCAGTAGGGGAACATCTGTCGGAAATTGATGTCCTCGGCATCAGAGTGGGGAAAGTAGTCAAAATGTAATTCCTCTCCTGTATATGATACGTTGATAAACCGTTTCCCGACAACCGTGAAACGCTTTATCATTTATCGGCTGAGCCGTTAGCAAGAAATACCCCCTCCCCCCCCCGCCAAGCTTGTATTGTCAAGTTTGTCAACAAACGTTCCTCTGGAAGCAATAGAGCACGCAATATCATCAATGCCCACACAGTAATCGATCGAAATTCAAATTCGATACCGTGATCTATCGCTGCATTGCTCAATAGTAGTACTCAATCAATACATGTTAGTTGCAGCAATCAATCGATACTTCTGACTACAGTAATCAGTCAATCAAAATGGATACCGTACCGATGTCGATCGCCCTTCTTGTGAAGAATCCGAAGCGGCAGTATGCAGGGCCGTACTCGTCGACAACGCGTGGTATAACCTCGAGATTCGGCTCGCAGCTATGGGCGAAATATCGAGCCTCATTGCCCTATAATCAATCAATCAATCATTCAATCAATCAATCAATCAATCAATCATTCAATAAACGAGTCAATCAACCAATCCACCCATCAATGGGCCAGTTAATCATAGAAAAAAAAAGTGCAGCTTTAAACACAAAGACAATGTGGCGGGGGGTAGTGTATCCCTCATAACATTACTGTATAATCACTGTAACATTAACGAAACCAACCATTCTCAATGCGTCGATAGTGAACGTTCCCGAGACGTCATCATGCTTCCATGCATACGGCATAGGGAACTTGTAAATATTTGGTCCCTTATCGTCAGAGACGTCTACCTGAAATCCGGATTCCGTCAAATAGAGGGGGCACAACACCGCAATTTCAATCTCCGGCATAGACACCAACCTTTCCACTGTACTCACTTATGAGTACTGAACGGCTGAGTGGTTCTACCGTACGAACAGTCCAACCTTTGTGGTGTGAGCGAAAGACGCATAGCATGACTTGTCGTCCTTTCTGAATCAATCGATAAATCAATAGTGAAACATCATCAAACAGTTAATACACTTGATGTAGTATACTTAAACACCATTTCATTAAGAAGTTTGCATTACATAAAGTATAAGTGAGAAAACTTTTGGCGATACGCATTGCAGTATATAGACCACTTCAAGTAGACTTTTCACTCGTAGTTTACTTAAGGTGAACATCATCTGACAATCATACTGCACTTTAAGTTTCTATATGGATACAACTACTAATACTACTACTACTACTATGAGTTCTAGCGCAACCATAAAAGAAATTGCACCTAACCAATAGGATTACCGTAATAAAAAACAATCGAATGGAGACAACAGTAACCGGTACCTGGATAGTTCGGTTTCCGCACTTATTTATATCACACATGCACAATTTTGTACATTCGAAGGCGATGTTGTCACTCTTTCGACCCTGAAAAGATAGGATAACGCAATAATGCAATACTCATAATTGGAATAGACGTTACAGATTTTCAAAATGCGATCATGTTTTTGTTTTTTTTTACAAAAAAAGTTTGCAACGTGCTTTTCAATCTATGACAATGTTGTACAAGAAGCTGGATTTAACAAGGGGGGGGACAAACGAACCTTCGAGAACGTTGCCTTGCCTGTCTCTTCATCCACATTGATCAGATTCCTCTGAAATTTATTTATTTATTTATTGAAATGATAGAATATCAAATATTGAAACATTAATTTTTGTACAAATTTTTAAAAACTTTTTTAAGTCACTCTTTTTCACTAATCAGCCTGGAGAAACTGTGGCCGTTGTTGCGGCTCTGGATCACACAATTAAAGATTGAGTTTATCAAAATAATTTAGGGATAGTCTACGACTAATAATATAAGATCAAAGCTCAAAGATCAAAGATCAAAGATCAAAAATCCAAACCATCGAA